>JAMLFT010000207.1:0-50683 GCA_026544285.1 Pachyrhizus erosus
AATAAAAATAATTTATTAAAAAATATATAATTATTCTATCAAATTTTTTTATCATACGACAAGTTAATAAAAGGTTAACATGTTGTTATTTAATAGTAAAAATTAAAATAAAAAATAAATGATTAAAATAAAAACATTTTATTTTATTGGATAAAAAGGTTATTTGAGTGTAAATTGTAAAGGAGCGGAAGTGACCAAACGATTTACATTGTTGACACTAGGCAGCATAGAGGAAGAATGGTGATTAAAACAAGGATTTAGACATCGTCACTCATAAGCGGAGTGTGTACCTGTTGATTTATGGTGGAGAGAGATAAAAAAAAGAAAAAGAAAAAGAAAAAGAAAAAGAGAGTGGTAAATGTAACAAGTAATGAAATGATAAAAGAAGAATATATAAAGTAATGTCAAATAAGTGTCAAAATTAAAAGGCTGGTGATAGTATGGGAAAATAAACAAAGATCGTTAAAATCAATTGTCATGTTGACATCACACAAGCAATCTCATGCTGTTTCGAGGGTCTAGAGGATAAAAAATAAGGTGCATATAAGTTAAATGGTGCGCTTAAGATGCCAACTAATGTCTTGCTAACTCATTCTTGTTTGACTAATTTTGAGTGTCCAAAATGCATCTTTATGTCTTGTTCCCATGTGTTCCACGCTTCAATCTAAATATGAAATTCCCCAAAACGCATTTTTAATTTTTTCTATAAATAATTTATATTAAAGTATGAAAACATCTTATTAAATATTTCAAATTATTAAATATGGAATGACATTTGTAATTTTTTATATAGTAAACATATTTTTTTTCTTAAAAGATATTAATTTTAAAAATATAATTTATCCATTCATAAACACATTAATGAAAACATTTTTTTTATTTATAGAAATTAATGTCTTCAAGATGGGTTAATTATTGATTAGATATAGGCCTTGGTGGACAAGATTAGTATTAGTATGTCAAAGGTTAACTACTGACCAAGATCTAAGGTCTCTAGAAAATGATAGGTTTTTCGATGCAATCAAGATTTTATATGAAATTTGTAAATATTTATAAAAGTCATTTTAACGTTTAAGTTAGTTAAGATTCATTAGAAAGTTGATATGTAATAAATGCTTATCTATTATAGTAATATTCATAATATTTATATGGATTTGAAGTGGGCTAGATTTTCTTATCATTGACCCAATCTGCATCACAAAAGGTAGTTAGTGATTGATTTGAAGACCTTTTGAGATAAAGTCCATGAATGATGGTAGATTTGACGCAATAAATTATCCTTTTCAATGCTTGCATATGAACATTAGTGGGAGATTGCATTTGTTGGGTCAATTTATTAATAGAGAAGGCCACATCATGTCTAGTGATGGATAAATAGTGCAAGGAGCCAACAATACTACGAAAAAGGGTGTTGTCACATGATGTTGAGTTTGATACAATAGTTGAGTAGAAAGTGGTTGCCATTGGAATGGAGATAGGCTTAGAGTAAGCCATTTTAGCTTTCTGGAGAACGTCTCTACTGAATGGTGCTGAGTAAGGAAAAGTCTAGATTGGGTTAGAATGATTTCAACACCTAGAAAGTGACTAGGTTGCCTAAGGTCTTTAAGAGAGAATTTTTCTACAAGAAACTTCTTGAACTTACATAGAAAACTTGAATCATTCCTAGTCAGTAATTAGTAAAAAGTATGCAACAATGGAACTTGATTTGTAGATGAATAAGGATGCATCAAATACAACATTCTTGAACCCATAATACAACAAAAAATCACTTTGTGCATGGAGCCTAGTGCTTGTTTGAGCCCATATAAAACCTTATTAAGCTTGTAAACATAGTTAGGAAAGGAAAAGTGGATGAATCTAGCAGGTTGGGTCATGTGAACATCTTCATATATAGTGCCATTAAGAAAAGTGTTGTTAACAACCATTTGGGAAAGAGACTAGTTATTTGCAAGAGCCAAACATAAGACTAATTTGATGGTTTTAGGCTTAATAACAAGGTTGAAAGTGTCATGAAAATCAAGGCCAGGTCTTTGGTGAAAACCTTTTGCTACTAATCTTGCTTTGTAGCGTGTGATGGAGCCATTAGGATTCCTTTTCAATTTGAACACCCATATATTTCCAATCACATTAAAGTGAGGTTAAGGAGGAACTAATGTCCAAGTACCATTGCACATTAGGACCATGAATTCATCTACCATTGCTTATTTCCATTTAGTTGATTTAATAGCTTGTGAAACACATGTTCGTTCAATGGGATTTGGAAAAAGATATTTGGTGACGAAATTAACTTGCTTGGGTTTATGAATTTTGCTTTTTGAATGAGTTTGCATTGGGTGATGAGAGGTTATAGGCGAAAGTGAATCATGAGCAAGGGGCCTTGTGGAATGTGAGTTCAAATTAGATTAAGGGACTTAGGATAAAGTTGGAATATGTTGAGTATGAATGATGAGATCGATGTCATTTGGATTTAGAGTTTGAGTGATATGTGGCATATGTTATGACTTAAGTGGATGATTATAGGTGTGGTTGAAGATTTATTTAGGAATGAATAAGTGGTTGTTAAAAGAAAATAACTACTAAATGAAGTGTTGACATTTAAATTTGAATTTGAGACAATGACTAAATCAAGAGAAGTTGATTAGGAAAATGGGAAAACATCCTCAAGGAACTAAACATGCCTCAAGTTATATAGCTTTTTGGTTTTGATGATGTAGCAAATAAGGTTCAGATATTGGTTGGAATTTGTGAGACGTGTATGGTTTGACCCAAGGAAAACATAGATGACCGAAGGATTTTAACTTTGTATAATTTGGTTGTTTATTAAACAAAGTAACATAAGGAGAGTTCACTCCTAGAGTATGTGTGGTTATTTACTCACCAAACCATTTTCCTAAACCAAATACCATTTTCTCAAAGACAAGATTGGAGTTATTAAAGATACCTTTATCTTGTGGGGGTGTGAAGAAGCATTAACCACCAATTGTTACTCTCCATGATGTTAGGAGCATAATTGTAATTATATTTTAAATTTTATTTTCCTTAATTCAACAATCACGTAGGCTCTTATTTTATTTATTTGTTACTTTACAACTGCATGTTTGTTATACCTATAGTTACATATACTGCACCTTGTATTCACCATTTGTCAATGAAAATATACAATTCATTTTACTATAGAGTTGATCCTTTGTAACTAGTTATTTTAATTATTCTACCACCATAAGGTGTCTAAAATAATTGAATAGTTAACTTCAACACATTTCTCATATTTACATATGCATATATCTCAATTAAAAAGAATGGATGTTGAGGAAAAACACTTTTCTAAGGTGAATCTTTTTCTCAAATAATGGAAATAGTTAAACAACTTTTCCTTTATATTTTCCTTTTTCTAGTTAGCATTCATTGAGTTTGGAATGATTTCACCCTTCGAGGGATTTCTAATTGAACTAAAACTCATTACAGTTGGGTATGGTCCTCATCAACTTATCGACTTTGCTCTTGTATAATTTTCTATAAATAATGTTGACCTTTTTACTATTTCTTCTCTTTACAAAGTTAAATTTCTCTCTCCTTCTTCTCTGACTATAACGATCTCCAACCGCCATGATTTTTTACTTCTATGATATTTCTTTCCTTTTTCTTTGCATCTATTACTTTCAAATATCCTTTACCTTTTCTTTCCTTTACCTTTCCTATTAATATGGTTATCTTATCAAACTAAATGCATATAAATGGAAGTTATGTGGAAGTTTGCATAGAACCTTTTATTGCCATTATGCATTCTCCTCACAAGGAAATTTATAATCAATCTTCATTCTTTACTATAGGAAAAGTTGGCATAAGTTTATCTAATGAGGTGACACTTCCCTTGAGATGTTAGCCAAGCTTTCAAACATTTCGTTTGACTCCTAAAACTCTTCCAATTCTTCTAGCCTTACTTTTACTTCAATTTTGTTTATTTCTTTTCCAAATTTGACTCATATCGATCAATTCATACATATGGGAAAAGCTAAAAGAGGACATGACTTCTCTATGCATGTAGGGCTACAAAGCTTGTAATGATTCGTTGTTGTTACATGACACAAACTAACTTAATTAAAAACTAATTAAATTCGAATAAATTTGTTAATAAACATTCATATGAAAATATGAGTACTTTTTTGTGTTATGGAAAAACAATATCATCATCCTAATTATTCAATAAAATGATTCAAATAGTGAAATATAATATAATAAAAAGCTTAAATATATTTTTTATATATACAAAATAACCTATTTTGATTTTGTTACTTAATTACTGATTTTTTTTATTTTAACATCTCATTTTTTTTATGTTAAAATTAGTTTAAGGATGAATTTTTATAGTGATGAAGACGACAACAATTAGAATGTTAGTGTCGATGGTGGTGATAACAATGTCTATGGTGACAGTAACAGTGCCTATGTCGATAGTGATGGCGATTAGGAGTGTTAGTGCTAGCAATAGTGGTAGTGTCGATGATGATAATAATGGTGGTGACAACAGTGCTAGTAAGGGTGCCAATAGTAGTGGTGGTGGCGGCTACATTGATAGTGACAATTGTGGTGGTGATACTAGTCGTAGTGGTGGTGGTAATGTCGATGATGATGGCAACAACGACAGTAATAATACTAGTATTGATGGTGGTGATAGTGGTAAAGGTGCTAATGATGGCGACAACAATGTAATATTGATGGTAGTGGTGTTAGTGTCAATGATAGTAGTGGTAGTGGTGACAATGCTAGTGGTGATAACGGAAAGTTACTATCAAATGTAGAGGGTATGTTTTCTTAAAACTAAAAGCCAAATTCATAAATAATTTTTTCCGAATTTTAAAAATGAATGTAATATTGTTATAAAATTGAATTAAAAACCATTTTAACTCAGTTTTTACCGAACATGTTTTGTTTTGAAAATTATATTTAAAAATAAAATACTTACAATCATTTCAAATGTTTTGTTTTCACCTTTTTGTTTTGACCATATCTTATCATATAAGGTGCCTTGTTAGGAAACTAATTTTATTCATTTTGCTAATCTAGCATGCCTTAGCAAACCTATATATATCTCTCAAATCATCCTATTTATATATGTTGGAGTGTATAAGATCCTAACATATATATATTGAAGTATAAAATGGTAGTGGCAAATAAAGAAGTCCACATTTGCCTAAATATGTGTATAAGGCCCTAACATATATATTAATGAATTGTGCATAAGACCCTGTATATATATGTTGAAGTGTAGAAAGGTAATGGCAAATAAAGAAGAATATGTGTATTGTAAAAGTAAAATAAAATATTCAAATTGTAATTTATAAGGAGGTTGTTGATATTGAAAAAATAAAAAAGAATTATATAATATTCATAGAAATATAAAAGTTCAAAAAGGTCTTTGCTTATCATAAGAAAATGGATATTCAAATTGTTTGCTCTAAAGACTTATACCATGATTGAAAAAAAAGAAAGTCATCTTTATTAAAAAAAACTAATCATATCCTATATTATTGTAAAAGAAAACAATCATCATGTTTAGGACAAAAAAAAGGGACAAAAGTAGTATTTAAGAGCAATATATATAAATAATATTCACTATGTAGACGAATAACATTTTTATCACCTAAATGTGAGAGGAGAATCCAAATTGTGATTGAGATAGACAGGTAGTAAGACAACACTTCAAATATAAACGAAACATTGATATTTTAATTTCTTCACGTATCCATATCTGATATTGATACTCTTGGACACTTTACCGATACGTATAGCTGAAGTATCGAAACTAATGAAGTACTGATAATTCATATTATTTTAAATATCCAATATCGATACTCTTTGAATATTTTATCAATATGTATCGTTAAAGTATCCAAGTTTTGAAATCATTTTATGAAATTTCAATGAAGTTGCATGTTATATGATACAAACACATTAAACCAATGTCTATTAATGAACTAAAAATGAAATTATTCTCTTTATAAATGATTAAAAAAATAATAAGATTGATAATGCTATTTCAATGTGTAAATAATAAAAAACAATGAATGATGGCAATAATTTATACAAAGTAATTTTTTTTTAATTTTTAGTAACGTTTGAAAATTATATTGTTAATTTAAATTTATATAATTGTAATTATATATTTATCATATTTTATGAAATTTTATATATTTTAAATATATATCTAACACGTTTCATATCTAACACTTGCACTACTGGCCAACAAAGTGTTGGTGGTGCAGTTTACATTCCACTCATGCGCCTTTGAGACAAAACCACAAACAAACTAACAGACATCGAAACAGAGTTCTGAAATCGATGCTGATGGGTTATCCTTCTTCATAATACCATTCGATGCTGACCCCACAATTCCTAAAAATTCATCTGAGGGATACCATGGACTATTCAGTCCCGAAACTGCTTTCAATGCATACAAAAATCAATTTGTGGCTGTTGAGTTTGACAGCTTCAGAAACGAATGGAATCCCAAGTATGTCCCTGTTGCTCCTTATATTGGAATTGACATAAACTCTCTTGAGTATGTGAAAACAATAGATTGGCTTATTAATTCTGTTCTTCAAGGTTCTGTTGGAAAAGCTAGCACTGGGTATGGCTCTAATGCTTAGGAGTTTAGAGTCTTGGTGGAACCAACCTTTGAAACTCATTTTAATCTATTGTAGAGCATTTTAATAAACTAAAATGATTCAAAGGGAGTTGAAACGCAAATTTTCACTCAAGAAACTTACTTTTATCCTATCCAACACCATCCAACTCAACCCCAAACGTTTCAACATTAAACTTAATCATCACTAAGCCATTTTCCATCATCAAAAACATATATAAACAACTCACAACATTGAATGAACATGCTCACATCAACATTTTCATATTACAGCGTCAAGCCACCAATATAATACATAACAACCACAATATCCTTACATCCAAATCAATACTCACTCCAACACGTTACAAATAAAACAAGAAAAGAGGTAGTTTCCTTTACCTTGGGTGACTTCAAGTTTTGGACTTTAAGAGAAAAGGAGGAGAAAGGAAAATACTTTGAAACAAAGGAATGAGCTTTCCCCCAAACTAACAACAATCTATAACACAAACACGAAAATTTACATAAAACATTTCCAAGTTAGAATTTTGGAAGCTAAACCTTAAGCTTGGTTCAACTCAAGAGAAGAGGAGAAATGCAGGAAGGAGAGGAAACGTAGAAGACATGAACTTACCACCACAATGAAGCTACTATGAAACTCCTAAATAAAGGGAAAAGAGATGCTCTTTGAGTAGGTGGTTCAAATTCTTCAACCCTTAGAGACTGGGCAACTTGAGGAAGAAGAAGAAAAGTGAAAATGAGAGTCTTAGGATATTATTTTCAAAATTTTAAGGGTTTAGAGAAAGGTTCTAGAGACTCTTTGACTTTTTTTCCTCTCTAAGATTTTGCTTGGCACACCCTCTTCTTATCTAAAAAATTCAACTGTTTGAGGCCAAAAACACATGCTCAACATAATTTAACCCACCATTCACAAGCAACATAAAACATAAATTTAATTTATGTTTTTCAACAGCATAAAATAAATTTAATTTCTTTTGTAATTTAATTAAAATCACTTAATTGCACATTAAGAAAATTATAGTGTTATACTTAAGAGATCAAAAGTGTAATTAAGTTTAAAAATAAGAAACATTAAACATATAACATAATACTAACAAATTTTGAAATATATATATATATATCATGTTTTTTTATTTAATTAACTCTTATTATTGTATAGAGAACACTTCTTTAAAAAAAAGTTTTCTACAATCTAGTTTATGGATAATGTTTTTTTTTTAAAGCATTCTCCATTGAAAAAATAAGTACTACCTATGACATTTGGTGTAGTGATCATAACAAAAATCATTGGTCCTTTATCTTGTTAGGCCTAATTCATATTTGATCGGGTGTTGTTACTCAGATTCCTTTTTATTCTTTTTATCCTCAATTTATTTTTTTACACATAAAAATACCTTTTCTAGAAATTAATTTTCAGAATATTTGTGAAAAAAGTATGACCCAATATTGTTAATTATAATACAAAAAGTATTTTTATTTAATTAGTGCATCTTACTTCTCATTTAATAATTTTTTTTTCTAATTTACAAATAAGACCCATCAAAATTTATAATTTTTAAATAAATTTTAAGTAATAATAAAATATTAAAAAAATATTACTAATATTCCAGAACTCTTAGTTTCCTTCTAAAAATGCACAAAGAGTGTAAACCAATAAACAATATACATTTGAAATTTTGATTAGGTTATTGGTTCTAACTTAGTGATTTTTTGGTTATTTATAATGAAGAGTTTTGAGAAAGAAGTTATTACATTACAAAATCAGGACGAGTTATAAGCCTCGAACAAAACTTATAATTGTGTTTAAACATGATCTACAAATGCATAGCTATGAACCCATAAACCATTAACTTAAGACATGATGCAGTTATATCCCATCAATTAAGCAAACAGTGAGAGGGTCAATTTTCAGTTTTGCAAAAAGCATTCAACTTTTCATACATGTTTCTTTCATAAAACAAATCCATTATATTTACTATTTTAATGTGTTCAGAGAAAAGAGTCGGCTCCAGCATTATTTGTTTGGTTTATCACCATTCTGAACTTCTATAATTTGTATCTTATTGTTGTCTCAGTGACATGTTTCATAATTTTTCAAAGGTTTACATTTGTCTTGTTACTCATGTCTCATTCAATTAATCTAATAAATATTTTTTTATTTTTCTCCATAAAAAACTGTCCAACATAAAATCAAAATGCAGGCCGATTGAGCCAATACCCTTGGAAAATTTTATATATGTGTTGGATTAGGTCAACTCAATATCCATTAAAATAATCGAGAAAATGTTTGCCAAATGCAAACAAAAGATATGAAAGTTAAATTTTTTTAAATAATATGATTAGTCGGCTAAGTGTACTCCTTTTATAGCAGAAAATAACATTTAATTACATATAACAAAGTTTAGAATTTAAAATCTTAATGCAAGGCGAATCGAATCTTAACATGAGTAAAGTAATGACATCTTGGGTACTTCAAAACATATGTTTACTTATTAACATTATTTTTAAAAAAAATGAAAGTTAAAAATTACCTAATAAATCTTTGACTTAAATATCAACTTAGTTCTTAAAATATAATATTTTTTTAGTTTTGATATTTTTTAAAAAAATATTTTGTTTTTTTTAATTTTTTTATTTTAGTCTCTATTAAAAAATATTTTATAAATTTTAATCCTTATTATTATTTAAATGATATTGTAACAATGATTTTCACAATAACTTTTTACATAATGAAAGAGTTTAATAAAATATTATTTTTTAGAAACTAAATTGATATTTAAATTTAAATTAATTTATAAAGAACAATTATTAGTTTTTTTTTAAAAAGGTTCCATTTATCCATTCATTAAATAGTTTTATTTTTTTTATTTATTATATTTCATCGCTGCATATTATATGCTTTTCTTTTCTTGTTTTTTTTCTTTCTTTTTTTAGGTATAAAGTTGTAACTTAGGTTTGACAAAAAAAATGTTGAACATAAGTTATGCATACTCATATTTTATATTTTATAATAAATAATTTAGATAAAAAATTTTACTCTCTTCACTTTTTCAATTAATATATTTTTAATTTTTTTTCTCTTCTCTCTAATGAAAGTGTATTTTACACACTATTCTCACAAAATTTCTCTCTCAAAACCATCTCGCTACATATTTTTTTATCTTTATTTGCATACTTGATTTTCTTAATTGCCCATCTCTTTTAATCTATTATTTTTTTATTTCTATTTCTAAATGAAATTTTAATATTTTTTTTAAAATAATAGGAAGAAAAATAACTTATATCACAATTTAAATGATTCATTATAAATCTAAAATATAATTTATATATTCAAAAGTATTTATTCATTATAAATTTTAATTATATAAAAATAAACATTTATTCTATAATTGCACCATTAAAATACTACTGACAATAATTTAATAAGTAAGTAATTTTACATATCAAAATATTTAAAAGATGAATTCCAAATATAATCATACTGATTTTAATAATTTATTTTGATTAATTTAAAAGTTTGGTTTTAAAGTTCGTTTTAGACTTGGATAAGCATCAAGTCAATCATATTAGCATAAACAAAAAATGAAAAAAATAATAATTTAGTAATTTTTCAAAATATATAAATAAATCCTAAATAACAATAAAACAACGCGTGACAAAGAAAAAGAAAAGTTATAATAAGAATAGTTATACTTATACCTCTTCTTTAACACTCCCATTTATTCCTTTATAATTTATTTATTATTTTATAATTAGGATGTATTTAGGATTTTTCTTTGTCACCCAATTAATCTCCCTTCCACCAGATAAACACATTTAATATAAAGTAATGTCTCCTGTGGCGACTCTATTTCTAAGTCAGAAATTGAAATCTAATTCTTAATTAATAGACACATTACATATATGGAACAACTTTAGTATTCATCTGTAATTTATAATATAATGTTGATGCTACCTTATTTCTCATCAATGGAGAAGACAAAATGGGTGAAACATATGAATTTCGCATTACCCAACGTACAGTCTAAGGCCAAGTTAGAGGCAAGGACAATAGAAAAATTCACCCAGAAGTTCTTTAGAGTGTGTAATTAGTGAGAACCGCATTTTTAATTCGTTATAGCTATCAACTACTAAGAACAGTTCAAAACATGCTCATGTCACAGTTATTTATTGCATTAATTTAATCGACAAACTTTGAATTCGTCGATGCATATAGTTTGCTACTCTTTGGCCTCTCCACCACCATCACACTCTTCTTCTCACCCTCCTCTTCCATGGCTTTCTTCACCTCTTCTGCATACTCTAATCAAATCCAAAAACAAACCTCAATGTTCATATTTATCATCTTCTCTTTGTTCCATGCACTCTTTACCACTGTAGAGTCTGTTTCCTTCAACTTTTCAACCTTCCAATCATCCTTAAATCTAATAGACATTAAGGGCGATGCTTTTTCCTCAAAGGGCGTTTTGCAGCTAACAAAGAACCAAATAGATGACTCTATCACATTCAGTGTTGGTAGAGCCTCATATGACCAACCAGTGAGGCTTTGGGATAGAAGAACTAAGAAGCTCACGGATTTCACAACACACTTCTCTTTTGTCATGCAAGCTGTTGACCCTTCACGGTTTGGTGATGGATTGGCCTTCTTCATAGCACCATTCGATTCTGTGATTCCAAATAATTCAGCTGGTGGGTACCTTGGCCTTTTCAGCAATGAATCTGCATTCGACACTAAGAAAAATCAGTTAGTGGCGGTTGAATTTGACAGTTTTGAGAATGAATGGGATCCTAGCTCTGATCATGTAGGGATCAATGTCAATTCCATTAAATCAGTTGCAAATGTAACTTGGAAGAGCAGCATTAAGAACGGATCAGTTGCTAATGCTTGGATATGGTACAACTCTACAACCAAAAATCTCTCTGTGTTCCTTACTTATGCTAATAATCCAACTTTTAATGGCACTTCTAGTCTTTGGTATGTCATTGATTTGAGGGACGTGTTGCCGGAGTTTGTTAGAATAGGTTTTTCTGCTGCCACAGGTTCATGGGTTGAAATACACAAGATTTTGTCTTGGTCGTTCAGTTCAAACTTGGATGGGGATAATGGGAAAAAGGTTAAGGTTGGTTTAGTGGTTGGTTTAAGTGTTGGTTTGGGTTGTTTAGCTTGTGTTGTAGGTATATTATGGTTTACATTTTGGAGAAGGAGAAATGGACCAAAGCGTGGAAGGGAGAACAACTTAGATGTTGATGCTTCTATAGATTATGAGTTTGAGAGAGGAACTGGGCCAAAGAGGTTCACCTACCGGGAACTAAGCAATGCAACTGACAACTTTGCTGAAGAAGGAAAGCTAGGAGAAGGAGGATTTGGAGGTGTTTACAAAGGTTTAGTTATAAATTCCAACCTTGAAGTGGCAGTGAAAAGGATTTCAAAAGGGTCAAAACAAGGGAAAAAAGAATATGTATCAGAAGTGAGAGTTATCAGCCGGTTGAGACATAGAAACTTGGTTCAACTAATAGGGTGGTGCCATGAACAAGGTGAGCTCCTTCTTGTTTATGAATACATGCCTAATGGAAGCCTTGATTCTCATCTATTTGGAAATAGAGTCATGCTTTCATGGGGGGTAAGATACAAGGTGGCATTAGGTTTGGCATCTGCTCTTCTTTATCTTCATGAAGAGTGGGAACAGTGTGTGGTGCATAGAGACATTAAGTCAAGTAATGTCATGTTGGATGCAAATTTCAATGCCAAGCTTGGGGACTTTGGTCTTGCAAGGCTGGTAGATCATGAACTTGGCTCTCAAACCACTGTTTTGGCAGGCACCATGGGGTACCTAGCCCCTGAGTGTGTGACCACAGGGAAATCCAGCAAGGAGTCTGACGTGTACAGCTTTGGTGTTGTTGCACTTGAAATCACATGTGGTAGAAAGCCAGTTGAAGTGAGAGAAGAGCCTGGTAAAGTTAGGATTGTGGAGTGGGTGTGGAACCTCTATGGAAAAGGGAAACTACTGGAAGCAGCTGATGAGAAATTGAATTGGGAATTTGAAGAACAGCAAATGGAATGTTTGATGATTGTTGGATTGTGGTGTTGTCATCCTGATCATACCATGAGGCCCTCCATTAGGCAAGCGATAAGTGTCCTCAATTTTGAAGCTCCTTTGCCCAGTCTTCCATCCAAGTTGCCTGTGCCAATGTATTTTGCACCTCCAATGGAGATATGCAAATTCTCCTACACTTCATCTGCCACTACAAGCACAACCAAAGAATCGTCCACATACTCATCAATATCGGAAGGGTCTGGAAAATCTCTATTATAGCACTAAAATGATTTACTATTCAAATATTTGAATTGTACTGTCGCATAACTTGTTTTATTTTGTTTATGTAGTAGAACTTTCACATCATCTTTTCTTGAATACCAAAACTTTGTGGAAATTAATTAGAGAAGTTTTTACTTTGATTATACAAAACTATCTGACAGTCACTGCTGTAAGGTTGAATTGCAAGGCTTCCTTTTTTTAAAAGAGATAACTAAGTTTTTAGTTTTTAAATTTTAATTTTTAGTCCCCAAATAAATGATTGATTGATCAAAGTTTTTAAAATTTTTGTCTATTACAAATTTTAATCATTATTGTTAGAATATGTTGTTAAATGATAATGTATTGACCTTCAAGATTGTTATGCATCATTTTTTTAAAAATAATTAAAATTATGACATATGAATTTATTTAATTTACTTCTCATTTTTATTATTTTAAAAATTAATTCTTAAAATAATTCTACAATATTTAGTAATGTTATCCAAATTCTATTAAAACAATTAACAAAAAATTTATATCACTAAGTGAGATAAGTTAGGAATCACATGATGCTATTTGACTTGGTTAAAAACTAAGATTTTAAACATGTTATTTATCTCGAGATCTCTTTTGACAACTTTCTTGAATGTCCTTCTTTGTCATCCTTTCCTTCTCTTTACAAAACTAAAAACTACGCAATTTATTCTTCTCAATAATACCTCTCAAGACCTTCTTTATATGTGTTCAAATTCTATTACATTTTGAAAACCAAGTATTTTAAAAACCAAGTATTTTAAAAACCAAAAAGCAGAATCAGACAAGAGATCTTATTTTCTTCTTGAAGCGCCTCTTGTTCAAGTGCTTAGGCGACAAATTTTTAGAAAACAGAAATGTGTTTTTGGGACAAACACTTTCAATGAGATGAGGAAATTAACAAATTTGAAAACAGTGAACAAACAAAGCCTAAATGAAATTGTAAATATATAATCTCTTAAAACAGCCCAGCACTTTTCAATATTACTATTATTTAAGTACCTATCAAACTTTTATTTAGATTCCTACCAATCAATCCCTTGTCCCCCTTCCTTTAACCTTTTGAGGGATAACTTAGTTTAGATCATAGATCCAACATAGTCTGTTAATGAAGTTATCCCAATGTTATAACGATGTAACAAAATGAGAAGTGTTGAAAAAAACATGATTCTGCACAACATAGAGATCATAAGGGGGAACATCCATTCATATAACAAACAATTTTTCAAGGGTTACAAAACACAATTGTTCTTTTAGGTACTTATATGGTTATTCAATCAGATCCTTGGACAACTTTTAACAGCAATAGAGGCCCCAAGATAATTAATCAGCAGTCCAACTCTGTTCAACAATATCCCTAACCCTTCTGTTGTATTCACGTTTGTTTTCACTAAACATCTGAGCCGCTTCTGAATTCGCCGGAGATTTTGGGTTTGGATCACAAAGCAAGCTCTGCAACAAGTAACCAAGTTTTATGTAAACAGGAAATCTCCAGAGCAAAACACAAAAAATACATTATATTCTTCAAACTGCTTACTAATTAGTCAAGTGTTTTTCTTGTTTAGTTTGGCTTTCGGAGGATATGTATTCTTCTTATATTGTACTTATCTCTTTCCCTTCTCGAATCAAAAAAGAAAAGAGTGGTAGAACTAAAGAATAATACAACGATACAAAGATTTCTCTTACATTAAGGAGAGAATGGAATTTTTAAGGAGGACAAGAAGATTTGTTTTATAGAAGCTGACTACAACAGTTTTCTTTTCAAGATGAAAAAATCTGAGATTAAAACACAGCTGGATGCTATTGAGCCTTTTATCACCTCCTAGAACCTTAACTACTTAAAAAAAAAAGGAAATAGAAAGGATAAATGACTGCAAGACCTAAACTGACAGATAATTGTATTATTCTCAGGAAAATTTGACACTTGCACATGAATCTACATATGATACACTCTTGGATATGCAACACTAACTGAAAGGAAGTATTTCTTATTTAATGGTCTTACAAGACAAGGCAGGTAAAGGCTTCTACGGCCACAACCCTTAAAGAAGTCAACCACTTAAGTTGTAAGTGACATGCCATATAAGGTCTAAAGGCTCCTAAAGCTATAACCCTTAAAGAGTTCTACCACTTAAGTTGTAAGTGACATGCCATACAAGGTCTTCCATAACTTCACACAACAATAACAATGACTTGAATAAATCAGTGCTATCTAAAGAAAAGGTAGACAAATTTTTCAATGGGATAAAATCAAATCAATGTCAACATTAGTAGTCTTAAAGCAATGCCTAAATATTGAAAAACACTATGACCTGAATTGAGGTAAGTAGTGCAGCTGCATCATAAATCGGGCTCCATTGATTTTGTAAAATATCCAAGCATATACTTCCATCTGCGTAAACTAAAATTGAGAAGGAAAGGGGGTTCAATACTAGAAATTACTGAAGTTAACAAAAGCAAATAGTACTTAATCCCTTTCAGATACACTGATCCCTTGAAAGAAATAAAAAAGCAAACTCTAGATAAAATATTTACCAAGAAAGAACATAACCACTTGGAATATTTAGGTAAGCTAAGTTAAGCTAACATAGTATGCAGGATAACCATTTCATGTGGTTATGTTTAAAGTCTCCAAAATATTGTTGAGCCTGGCATCATGCCACAGAAGCTAGGAGACAGAAACAAAGAAATGTAAATAATTTAAGGTATACTTATGAAATTTTAGGAACTCTATTTTCATAAAAAAAAAAAAATCCCAAACTAGCTTGCCAATTGAGACAGAGACATTTGAAGAGAAAAAAAAAACATTTTGTCCCCTGTTAATGTTATAACATAAAAGTTTAGCATGTATTTATTATAAAATGGATTTATAAAATATTTTAAAATATAAAGCTAAATCTAAATAAATTATGATCTTCTTTCAGCATGCCATTGCCAAAAGATTAATGAAATTATGGGGAAAAAACTTAGTTCTGAACCGGGACACACAGAAGTAAACAACATATGTTTTATTTCCTAATAAATTCTCTGAGAGGATGCAGGAAGACAAAATTTCACCACCAGCGAAGTTCAAATATGTTTCTCCAGAGTCTAAATTGATTTGGTAGATTTAAATAATTTCTTGTAGTTGTGTTTGAAGTTGGATAGTAAGCATTGGTTGCCATTTCAATTCCATTGTGTGATTGCAGGGTATTATCATGTTGGCTCAGAAAAAGAGACAAAAAGGGAAGTTCTAGTTTTCTACTTACTGTTTGGATGAAACATTCGAGAAACAAAGCGCACTATAGGTGGTTTATTAGGATAATCCTCCGTGAACTGCAGTGTTAATTTAAAGGTGCCTGAAAGACACACAAGTTAAGATCAGATATGCATACTGAAATTAGAAGACACAGTAACCAGGCATAATTAAAATACCCTCACATGAAGAATCTATCAAACAATAAAAATCAATCACCTAAAGAAGCATAAAGTTGTGACTAGGACACAAGTTTGCTACCATCTGTTAGGATCTTCTTTTTGTTATATGAATAATCGCACAAAACAGAAAAGGAAAGTTGGAGTTCACTCCTTTATTACTGATAGACAGAAAAGAACAACCCAAGAACCAAGGTATACTAGTATACCTCCAAAGGAGCTCATTGAAAAGTGGCTGGGGCGTTTGTTAACCCAAATGGCATCACTAGAAACTCATAATGTCCCTGGTGAGTTCTTAAGGCTGTTTTTGGAACATCAGGTTCATGCATTCTGATTTGGTGATATCCTGCCTTTTGATCTATTTTAGAGAAGTATGAGGCTCCATTTAATTCATCCAGCAGCTCTTCTATGACAGGAATTGGGAACTTGTCTGGAACCGTAGCCTTATTTAGAGCTTGATAATCCACATAGAACCACCAGCTTCCATCCTTCTTTTTGACCAAGATTACTGGGCTGAAATAAGGGCCATGGCTTGGCTGATAATCCCTGAAGACAACATCTCAGCAACCTGAGTTTCTATCTCATTCTTCTGTAGGTGGGGGGTAACAATAAGGCCTCGTATTAACTGGATCTACCCCAACTTTAATTGGAATTCTATGATCAACCTCTCTGGAAGGAGGTAAACCCTTGGGTTCCTGGAAGACTATAGCAAACTCAGTCAGCACCTTCTACAACTGACATTTTTGGTAATTGTTAAATCCATCTGCTCCACATGATCTCTTTCTACTACCCACAGCATGGACATCATCTCAATCCCCTCCTTAGCTAGTTTCTGCAGTGTCCTTGAAGTGATCACTGTCTTAGACAAGCTAGGGTCTCCCCGGATTATCACAATCTAGCCGTGATGGACAAACCACATGCTTAGGGTCCTCCAATTCACCTTAATTTCCCCCAAGGTTACCATAGCATAAGCTCCCAATTGTATTTTCAAGTTCCTACAACATCCTTGAGTCGGCTTGCAGTTACCATCTCCAATCCGACACAATAGGGCTTTATGACCTCTGCATTGAGCCCCAATTTTCGTACCAACTTGCTGGATACAAAGTAGTGACTTGCTCCACTATCACTCAAGATCATCACCTCTTGTCCCTTCAACTCGCCCCTAAGCTTCATGGTATGAGGCTGAGTCAGCCCACCAGCGAAACAAACGGACAAATCCATCCATTGGTATGCCACCTCAAAGACTTCCTCATTTTCTTCCTAATTCCCATCTTCATTTTCTAATCACGTAATCTCCCCATTTTCATTAATCTGCTCATCATCCGCCAAGATTACCACTCTCATACTTTTTTTCTGGACAACGGTGTCCTGGTCCAAAGGCCAATCCACCGTGATAACAAAAACACCCCTCATCCCTTCGTTTAACATATTCAGCATAGGGAAGGGTTCGACTTGCTCTGTTTCGAGGACCAAAAAATCCTAGTTTAGCTACAGATGACGTAGAAGACGTCTTGGTCTCTTGTAAATTCCGAGACCCACCAATGGATGCTTGGGCATTATTGGTGCCACCCAATGTCCCTATCTGCATTTGGCATGGCTTAAGCGACCAAAAGTTCAAATTCTTGGATGTACTCCTCTACCCCTCCATTTGTCTATATGCTGCTAATCTTTCATATATGTTCCTCATACATTAGGATCTTCTTTTTGTTATATGAATAATCGCACAAAATAGAGGAAAGGAAAGTTGGAATTCGCTCCTTTATTACTGATAGACAGAATAGAACAACCCAAGAACCAAGGTATACTAGTATACCTCCAAAGGAGTTCACTCCTTTTTACACTAGAAATTATCCAGTCAACAATCTATTCAAAAATCCCCCCTCAATTAGCTACAGAGGACCTATTTTTAGGAGTTTCAATATTTTCCTATAGTAAACTTGCAGACCCTTTTCTCCTATAGGTTGTTGTTCTGACTCCATCCTAACACCATCACATTTAACACTTTCTAGATGCTTCCAAATTAGATAACAGATAAAAACACCAACTTTGTTGAAGATTTCTGGCACTTCCATGTTAAAATAATTCTTTGATTATACTTTAGAAACTAAACAATAACAACTGATCATTGTAAATCTATAATATGCAAAACTTCAATTAAATGTGCAGCGGGATTATCCCAGTTATATGATATGGTTTAAAATGTTAAAGATCATTTTAGAAAAGGATTGCATATTGTTTGGTAAGTTTGTTAATCTTCACCGATCTTTCTCTCATAACAACATTAATTATACTTTATTAATTTGTCCAAAATTAAGATCTGACCAGCAGATGGCAAAGAAATGTCAGCATCATATATACAAAATCACTCAAATCTCCTGTTAGTGGGGGGGGGAGGGCGGAAACAATACAGTATCTAAGGTAATGCTAAGAAATTTTCATATGAACATCAAAACAATACAAAAAGTTATTTGAGTAAATAAGGTAGAAGATATTATTGTACCTCCATCCCAAGGGGTGTCATCCGGTCTAGAGAAACAAGAAGAAAAGCTTAATTAAACCATCATCTAAAACCACAAAAGGGAACAAACCCTTAAAGAATCTTAACATACCCAAAGATAACTGCATTCCAAAGCATAATATTATTGTCTTGGGGAGCTCCACTGATTCCAGCAGGAGGATCTTGTTGCAATCTTTTAAAATCTCTCATGAGTCTCTTCCTTGCAGGAGTCGACATCCTCACAAGTCGCAGCCTATATTTCAATCAAGTTCAACACAAGCAGCGGTATTTGTTAAGTCAAATCATTTTCCTTTACATTTCTTCACAGTGATCAATAATTGGCAAGCACGTAAAAACAAGAGATGGAGAGAGAGCAGCATCAGCAAGCAAGATTGAATTGAACTAAGTAGCAATCTGTAACAAATTATTACACAACACATTAAAAGTTTAAAGGAATCATCCAAACCTACACACATTTAATTGAACTAAGTAGCAATCTGTAACAAATTATTACACAACACATTAAAAGTTCAAAGGAATCATCCAAACCTACACACATTGAAAGATTATATAATTTTACAGTGGCTCACAGCAATCAAGCCAGTACAGTGATACACAATGATTACACTTGACAACTTCCAGAATTATGAACGGTGGAAATCCAATTCCCACAGAGGAAAGTGTTATTTAACCAGGAAACAATCCTCCTGGCATGGATGAGTGAGTTTAAAGCTGGAGTCTTTTCACTGACAAAGTCAAAACCACAAAGTGGAGGGAAACAAACTCATGCCTACACAGCACAAAAAACAACATCCTCAAGAATTTCCAAAATACCCACATACTTAGTTTCTCACAATCGTAGGCACAAATTCTCAGCAGATAAACTCTTCCACTTTTCTCATAGTAAATCTCCAAACAGGATTACTAAAAAGTAACCAACCAACCAAACCACAAAGCAAATGGGCATCACTTAATTTCATAAACAAACCTTCCTAAAACATCAAAAACAAATTTTTTAGCAAAACTGGGATAAAGAAAAAGAACAAGAAAAACCTATGGAGAGACTTGAGACTTGAGACTTGAGACTTGTGACTTGTGAATGAAGGATGCAGTCCCAAGAGAAAGCGAACGATAGAAGGGATTATAAATAGAAGTGAACATGAACAGAGAATTTGATTTGGTCATTTGAAAAGTGATTCCATGCTTATCAGTGAGAGAAAGAGATTCTTCTCCTTATCATTATCATCGTCATTATCACTATTAATTATTAATTAAAAAAGGGTGTGTGTCGCTTTCTTTCTCTTATTAATTGTTTTAATGTAACCACTACTCACTCATGACATGACTTAAGGTTTTCCACACGTTGTGATGATGATGACAATAACACACGCGATGTCTCATTGTTTGTATGAAAATAGAAATTTGCGTGCGTGCGTGGCTACTAACCACTACTGACAGTAGCAAAACTTAAGGCATGATGTTGTAGGAAGGAGTTAGTCGAATCACAGTTCTAATAAAAGCATTACTTCTTCCGGTCTAAAATAAGATTTATAAAAACGTTTTAAAATACCGTATGTTTTTACTTTTTAATAAGATATTAAAAGATTTATTTTAATTTTACTTTCTAATAAATATTATTATATTAAAAAACTTAATAATATTTCTTTTGTGATAAAATAATTATACTTAAAATTCATAAAAATATTTTAAAATAAATTATGTTATCACTTTTTAATAAGATATTAAAACATCAACTTCAGTTTTGTCTTTTAAATAAATATTTTTATTTTAAAAAATTTAATAATATATTTATTTAAATTAATAAATAAAATAAAAATATTTTAGTAAAATTATCTTATAATAAATATTATTTTCTTAAAATATTTATTTTTCTTAATCTGTGTAAAAAATTTAAATTATAATTATTTTAAACAAATAGATAGAATATATTTATTAAAATTAAGAAAAAGAATAAGGATATTTTAATTCTTCTATAATAAATAATATTTTTAAAATATTTATTTTTCTTAATATGCATAAAACTACTTAAACTACAAATATTTTAGAATTAAGAGAATAAAGTTTATTATCTTGTGGCATCTTGAAAAAATTGTCTACAATATTACAATTAAAGGCTTAACATTACAATAAAATAATTTCATTTATTATTTTAAGACTTAATTAAGTTTTTTTTTCATATAATTTAGTATTTTTTTATTTTTATAAAAAAAATTTCCAAAATCAATCTTGTAAGTTCTAAATTTTTTAATTTTAGCCTATATCGTTAAATTTCGTTAAAAAATATTAAAATATTTATGACATGTGTCGTGTTAACATATTGATACATCATCAATTTATCATATAGTCCTAAAATAAAAAAAGGAAATTTATAAAGACTAAAAATGAAAATCAAAATTTTACACGAACAAAAATAAAAAAATAATTTTATAAGGATGAAAAATGAAAATAAATTTTTTAAGATAAAAAAAGTGAAAAATTAAATAGACTAAAATAAATTAACATATTTACATACACATGAAAATTAAGCCTTAAAATATAATGTATAAGTTGTATTGAAAATAAATATGAAATTAACAGTCACACATTTGTTAAAACCTTTATTTATTTTTTATTTCTTGTTCAACTTTATAAGAACACTCATAAATTACATAAGTATTCTAAATTTTCTCACTTATCATATATATTATCTATTTTTTTTCAAATACACATATTTTAAAAGATAAAAATACACATTCTAGACACAACTAACATAAACATATTTTATGATAAATAAGTAATTAATTAATTATTCTTAAGTGTATGTTTATGCCAATAATGTTTAAACGAGGGGGATGAATAATATATATAATGAATGAGAGAGTTAAGAGTATTTATGCAATATTTAAATGACCTTATAGCGTTGAACAAAAATAAATAAATAAATAAAGGTTTATAAATATATGATTATTAATTATTTTTATTAATTTTTAATTAAATTTATACACTATATTTTAAGACTTAATTTTTTTGTATTTATAAATATGTTACTTTATTTTAGTATATTTAATTTTTTTATTTTTTGACCTCATAAAATTTTATTTTTTTCATTTTGTCCTTATAAAATTTTATTTTTTTCATTTTTAATCCTTATAAATTTCTTTTTTTATTTATAATCTTTTTGATAAAATGATGATGTGACTTTTTATTAACATGACAATAATAACATGATACTATATTAATATGACACATATTGATGTCAATATTTTTATATTTTTTTTAACAAAATTTGACTACACTGACTAAAAATAAAAAATTTGAAACATATAAAAATAATTTTAAAAATATATATATAAAAACAAAAAAATAAAAAAAAAACACCAAATTTCATAGATAAAAAATTTAATTAAATTTTATTTTAAAATATTTTAAAAATGAGTTAATATGAAGTGTGCGATGAGAACATTTAAGTGTAAATTAACTGATGCAAGATTATTTTAGCATAACTAATATTCTCAAACTAGATTATTAAGTTGCCTTTTGTATAAGATACATATGATTTTTTTTTTAAAAAAAATAATTTTATTTTATATATCGTTAGTATAAAATGTACAAGTTTAACCAATTAAAAATTATCAGTAAGTTAATCATTATAAAAGTTAATAAAATCATCCTGCTAACAATTTTTATTTTTGACCGGATGTAGTAACAATTTGTGGTTATATGAGAGTGTAATTTATACTATTAATACTTGTGCTATTTACTCTATAAATATTGTGATTACGTAAATAAGAATTGATTATTTGACTTAAATTGCACTTATTTTTTTAGATTTAAATATAATTTTGATTTTTTATTTAATTTAATTTTTAATTTTAATTTTTTTATAAAAAAAATAAAAACATATGATCTCTTATTTTCCAAAATCAAAGATTTGTTCAACCATCAAAATTTAAGTCATTTGAATAAAAAGAATTGGTAAAATGTCAAATAACTAACGTGACACTGTACTATTGTATTTTTTAATTAAATTTTTAGGTTATTTAAAGTGTTTTTCAAGTAATTAATAATTTTTAATTAAATTTTTGTCAAATATTAAATATTTTACTAATCAAAATAATAATTAAAAATTAAATATTAGAGTATCACGTATGTGATTTAGTAGAAAAGTTTTCTTATTAACCATCAATATATTAAAAATTATTAACTGTTGAATCAAAATTCTTGCTTTTAAATAATATGATATTAAATGTTTTTATTTTTTAATAAAAATCAAAATTATGGAATAAAATAAAAGAATAAAATTGTATTTTAGATTATTTTTTTTTCTATTTCAGTGGAAAAGTGGTTTTAATAAAAGCGTGCCTCAGCCGACACCCCTCACCATTTTATTTTTGCAGATAAGAACTATTACACTTACAAAGGAATTACATTATTTTAACATACTATATTTATTTAATTTAGAATAAATATATGGTAGTTTTTGGTCTTCAACAGTTTTTGTTGATGTTAACTTGGTATACAGAATTCCCTATAAGCTCATCTTTCAGAATTTTATCAACAAGATACTTAAGATTATCACTTTAAAAATTAATTTATATGAATATAACTTTCAAGTACCAAACACACGCACAAAATAATTTTGATGGACCAAAATATATTTAATCATTTATTTTTCTCGCATTTAATTACTTTGTTAATTATTCATAACAAAATTCTCGGTAATATCATTTTGGGTATCCCCTTTAAACACTACAATCAATATTTTCATCAAATTATTTCTTACCCCTTTCATATTTTTCATTAAAACATGTAAAAAGTATAATCATAAATGTGCCTTTAAAATAATTTAAACCATTAAATGAAAAAATACAAAATAAAACGTTAAATCTCAAGAAGTTGATCAAATGGAATAAGACAAAGTCATACATTTAATAAGTCGTAAATTAAACTTTCACTCATTTTTTTGTGATGAGATAAATGTAAATATATCTTTTTGAGTTTGAAGACATTTTATGCTTTGAAATGAGAAATCATCTCCTCACACTAAATTTATTTATTTTTATTAAAAAGAATAAAATGTTAACTAAAAAGTAGAAAAAATCTCAAAGTGTTATTATAGTACTAAAACACTTTCTCCTCTCTTAAGCTCGGATAACTACATTTAAAAGGGTTAAAAGTATCTCACAAAAATTACCCCTCCTTGTAAATTTTTCAACAATCACATTAAACTCTCTTCTATATATTGTTTAGTTAATGTTTAATTATCAATTAAGATAAAAACTAACGCAATGACTTATTTCCTCAGTTAGAAAACTGCAATAGTTAGATTCCCTTTGCAGAGTTGAAGACATTATATTACACACAAATAAATCAAAATCGTAGAGTATGGCTTATATCTGTACAGCAATGAAAGATAGAAGAAGAACATCCAAGAATCTATATATTTGTCTTCTATTTATGTTTCATGCAATAGAGAATATATGAATATATCTTTGATACTTATCTCAAGTGGGAATCTACTTTTGGATCAATTACATTGGTGCAGAACAAAAATGCTTTCGGCATTGCATGAGGCAATACATGACAGCAATAATATTATAGGGATACAAATTTATGAAATGGGAATGGGAGAAAAAAAAAAAGATGAACAAGTTGATATGCTATTGACCCAATCTCATAAGGTTATGCTTTTATGAGAATATTAAAAGGATTAATAGTAATATTCGAAATCTTAAAAATGCCCTTTTAGTATTTAGTGTATAACAATTTTTGCCTAATGTTGAGTATTAATTTTTAAAATAAACTTAATCAAATACATGCACCAATCTTAAAGTTCATTTTATGAGAAAAACATTCAACTCTTTAATAAGATTGAAAATTGCTACAGCTATAATTATTTGGTCGAGATATTAATGTGACTTGTTTATTAAAATTGTATGACACAATGTTGTGTTATAGTACACAATATTAAAATCGTAATTTACTTATAGATAATGATAATTTTTACTATTAACCAATTGGATGCATTTAAACACATAATTATAATATAAAAAACTTAATAAAAGGAAAAATCAATTGTAAGAAATCAAGCATGAGACATTCATAAGTCACAAGGCAACAATTCAAGATAAAAAAAATATATGTTATGAAAGACAGGTTTGATGTTGCTAAAAGATGTAAAAAATGGATGTTTTATAACACTTCGCAACAAAAAAATAATGTCATAAACATGAAAATTAAACAAAGATAATTTTTTATCTTCGTTTCACGTTATTTATCTGATATAGATTTTGTAATTCAAAAGAAAAAAAAGTTTATAATTTTTTTAGTTAAAAATAGTTCTTTTACAAAATGAATATACAATATTCATTATAAACAATAAGCTTATGCCTATCTTAGATTGATATTCAAAAAATAAATAGAAAAATGAATATAATAAATAAAAAAATTTATACCAATTTTAAAATAAAAGTTATGTATAAACAATACTCATTATTAAAAAAATAATTTTTTTTCTTATCTAAAGAAAAATAGAATCAAATTTTTTTGATATATAATATAGTTTTTCAAGATATTCTTGTTTATATCTTAATTGTCATTCTCATCCATTGTAATTTAATTGTGTCAATTGAATATTTCAAATATCTTAAATGTATAATTTTAATCTCTTAAATTTTAATTATGTAATTTTAGTTCCTTAAACGTTGTAATTGTATGATTTTCATTCCTTAAATTTTATAATTGTATAATTTTAGTCCCTTAAATATTATACTAATGTAATTTTAGTTCTTAAAAAATTAATTTTAATTTTATAATTATAAATTTTGAGACAGTAACATTACATAAATAAAATTTAAAATACTAAAATTATATGTTTGTGATACTTAAAAAATTTAATTGACACAATTAAAATTTTAAAAATTAAAATTATATAATTATAATAATTGAAAAATCAAAATTACAATTTAACCTTTGTTTGAAAAAAAATGTGAAAAGAAAAAAGAATTTTTCCATTTCTCCATTTTATCTAAAGAAAAAGAATTTATTAAATGAGTTACAAAATAATGCATTAAATGCTTAGACTAAAAAAGAGTTTTTTAATGTTATTTAAAATTTAAAAATTATAATAATATTTAAAAATTCAAAACAAAACCTATCGAATATAATAGTTTAAAAATATCTTTTCTATCTCAATTTTAAACGAAAAAATAGTCATAATTTTTCTTTAATATATATAAAGATATAAATATTTGAACTATGTATTTTTTAAAAAAATAATTAAGATATGATATCTAAATCAATTAAGTATAGACTTTAATTGAAATTATAAATATATAATTTTATATTAAAATTATTATCACAATGAGTAAAAAAATCAATAAATCAATAAATCAAATTCAAATACAAATTTAATTTATATGAAAAAATATAAATAAAAGCATAAATAAATTTTAATATTTTAATATATTATTATGTAATATTTACAAATTTAAAAATTAATAATTATTAAAATTTAAAATTTAATAATTATTAATAATAGTGAAATAAAGAATAAAATCAATTATATTTACTAAAATAAGAAGCACGTTTAATCAACAATTGTATTTTATATAATATATAAATATAAATATTTTAAAAATTAATAGTACAATATTTCTTTATATATATATATGTGCAACAATGAACATTTTCAGCAATTTTTTATATATTATTTTAGATCAACCTAACTTTTTTAATAAATAATTATTTCAGAATCGTCTCAAACTAATCATTATAAAGAACTATTTGATTTTAAAATATTTTCGTTTTCAGAATATATTTTATTTTAAAAATAAATGAAATAAGGTTTTATTACTTTTACGATTACTTACATAAATTATTGAAAATTAAAAAAACATTTTAAAAAATAATTAATTAAAATGAAGATAAAAACATTTTAAAATAGTCTTTTTATATAATGATTGGTCAAAATAATAACGTTGATCTCAATTTTTTAAGGTTAATCTAAAATAATAAAATATAAAAAATATTATAACAATAATTATTATTTTCTTTCTCATAAATGTCATCTTAAAAAGACATATCTTAAAATAAGTGTCATTTTTATTTTTTTAATATAATATTAATTATATTTTTCATTTATATTCTTAATGATGTATGACAAAAAATAAAAATAAATTAATAATGATAAAATTATTTCTGTAAAATTCTTATTCTCTTATTTATTTATTAACTTTTGTTTATCTATGTAAAAAATTTAAAACATTTATTTTGAAATAAAGAAAATGTTTTATTATAAAATGTTGTCTTAAAAATATGTTTTCAAAGGTTTTAAAAAAAATTATAAAAAGGCTAATTTGAAAACATTTTTATTTTCATTTCACTCAATTATTATAAAACGTAATATAGAAATACGAACGAAAAGAGAAGGAAACAAAAAAGAGAGAGATACAAAGTCAGATTAAAAATAAAAACTAAATTTAAAAGGACTGAAACAAAACTTGTATCAACTCGTGTACAATGAATGAATTGATAAATGTATCGTGCTACCATGACCTTGTATTAATTACCTAAATAGTTAACGATGTGCTTGTTTAGAAAACCGGTAGCTGAGTGCGGTGCGGAAGTTGACAGAAGTAATACATGTGATACTTTCGTCTCAAAAGTAGGTTTGGAGGGTACCTACCAGTTTTCCAAACATGCTGTATAACTAAGAATGATAGGAACTAACGCCAAAAAAACATTTAAATACAATAGGAACTGCCTATAAAAATAATTTTAAAAGAATCAAAATCAAAATAGTAGCAAATTACGCAGATCAAAAATATACTTGAACCAATTACTTATTCAGACGTGCCTCTAATGTATCTCAGCGTCTTTTTCTTTAGCGTATCCTTCCTTACTGAATTATGTACAAAAAAGTGGTTAGATAAAAAATTAATTTAATAAAATTGTTTTCAATAATTAAACAACCAGCTCTAAATGAACAGAATATGGCAATGGTGGCATAACCAAACCATGTTCCTCCAATGTCTAGTTAATGTTTTATACAGCAGACATCGACCTATATTCATCAGCAAGGAGCTTAAAATAATTTTTTCAATATTAGTAGGCTAATCCAATAAAATTTCGGGCTCTTTTCTCTCTACTCAACTACGCAAACAAAGAATAATGACAAGCAGCTCGGCTGAAACCAAATACTTAGCCAGGCAAAAAATATAGATCCTTATGGGGAGACATCTGTGATGCCTAAACATGTTAAATAAAATATTAACGTCCATGTATTAAGAAAATGGGCACCTGTCTTGGCCAATCATGAGGCATGATACTGAGACAACATAATATTCTAGAAAAATGACCAGTTTAAAAGAAACAATATCTTTGATTTTACTGTTGGATCTGATATGACTAAACATTTACAGGTTATTGCTCTCATCAGAGACAAAAATGCAGATATACTGTTCCACCAAATTTGAAAGCTTGAACTACCAGATTTGAATGATCAACTATACAAAAACCAGCACAATACCCCCAGCACACCCTCATCAAGCTTGAACAATAAACATCTGTCATAAGGTCCACTTAGATATCAAGCACAAAGAACCATTACGGCCAACATATTTGCCAATGGGGTAGGTGCAAGCATTTTGGAAGGGTAATTTGTAGCTCTGTTCCACCAGAGATGCCTCAGACCACATTATGTATTAACTGCCATTTCATGAGGACCAAAAATGCCTCTCAACTTTCTTCAATTTCTAAATACGAAATCTGGTGTTAAGAAGAGTACCTAAAGTTCTTGAGACAAAGTCTGACCTTTACTCTGAATCTGAATCAATAGAAAGGTACAAGCGGGGCCTTACAGAACGTTTTTGGCGGGGAAATGAGAAGGGGCTATCTGATCTTTGCCTTCTTGCCCTGTCAGATCTAACATCATTCATCCCAAGGAGTAAAGAAGCTGCATAAAGAGGAATAACTAATCAAAAAAATAAATTGTCAAAACTGCATTAATGGTAACCAACTCAAAAGTCAACAATAGAGAAGGGGAACCAAACACTATGAGGAAGATGCAAAATGCATATACAGGAAACACTAACCTCCTCAACTTTGTTTAGAGGTTAACATCCTCCACATTTTCAAGTAATAAAAATAACCATTTATACTTTCTATGCAAGTAGCAGACAAATTATGGGCTTTTGGGTGAGTGATTTCAGGAATAGAATTCTAAAAAATATTTTTCTGACAGAAGGATACAATGCAGCAGCAGATTAACACAGCCATACAGTGTATCTTGACAAATCCACAACTAAACATTTGAAGGTTTCTAACCATTTAACAGGGGGTATAGCAGTGCTCGATGCAAAGAAACTGAATACCCAGCTTCCAATCCTCCTTCATAGCCCCTCTCAAATAAAGTTGATATGAAGCTTAGGAATGTACTAAAAATCACGCATGAAAGAATTAAAAACTCTATCTCAAAAGGCTTGCAAAATATATTCATCGATGGTAGAGATGTATAGATAACAGACACAGGTGTCCAAGAAAAGAAACCAACATATTTTTAAGAAAGCATACATTTCCACAATATGTAGAAAAATGTAAATGGTTATTTTGTTAGCTTGAAAATGTTAAGAGAATACTAAACATCCACTATAAACTAAAAAAATTGAGCCAAAAAAAGCAAAAAATAGGAAAAAAATAAATTGGATTTAATCCAAATTTGAAAATCCAACCAATCCAAACCAAATCAAAATTTTATGCATATATTTTAAAATGATAATATACCTAAAAAGCTCCTATATTATCTACATTTACAAACTTACATCTTATATTCCAAGCCAAAATTAATGTTCCTTTTGGGATTTTAATTTATATTGTATTATTGACAATTAATTTGGCTTTATATTTCGGGTTTAAGGTCTTTTAATGAATTAGTGAAAACATGTATTTAATGTATTTTGATAAAATTTGATTTTTACATTTTGATGAATTTTTAAAATTAAAAAATTCTAACACAAACCAATTCAATCCTTGGATTGGTTTGGATTTAAATTTTGAACCAAATCAATAGGAAGATATAATAAGAAAACCAATTAGATTAGATCAATTGTCTTTTTTCCTTAAAACCAGTCTAATCCAATCTGTAAACAAACCTTATAAATATGGGTTGAGAATAATTGACAGCAACAGTCATAATAGGAAAGTCTTGCACCATTCTCTAGCCATTGATCTATGGCTAAATTACACTTTTGATCCCTCAGGTATTGCAACTGTGCAATTCTAGTCCCTCAAATTGTATCAATTGGGTCCCCTAGGTATCACAAACGTCCAATTTTAGTCCCCCCCCCCCTTTCAACTGTGCCAATTACATCCCCCAAGTATCACAATTGCGTAATATTAGTTCCTTGTCCTTTGGAATTTGCTGACATGGCATTGACTTATGTGTCTGCAGGATTAAAATCGCACCATTGTCAAATCCAAGACCCAATTGAAACCTAAGAGACTAAAATCTCACATTTGCAATATCTAAGAGACCTAATAGGAACAATTGGAATCTAGGGACTAAAACTGCATAATTGTGATACCTGGAAGACCAAAAATGCAATTAAGCCTTGATTTATTTGTAGTGGTTTAAGAACACATAATTTAAGAGACCTAATAGGCACAGTTGGAACCTAGGGACTAAAACTACATAATTGTGATACCTGGAAGACCAAAAGTCCAATTAAGCCTTGAGTTATTAGTAGTGGTTTAAGAACACGTAATTTAACTAAGAATAGAAAGATGCTTTCTAACGAAAAGTTTTCTAACCAAGAGTAAGTAATAACATATGTATTTAATAAAGACAGATAAACTAACTCTACTCTTTAAATTAAGATATATAAATAATAGATTTCTTTACAAAATAAAAAAAATTGTACTTCAGTAACCAAGGTTTTCATGAGACAAGCCCTTAGAACTCAGGTTATGTAATCATAGTAGAAACTATTTGACAAAATGATTCACTATCTTGAAAATTCAAAAAGCATAAAACATTTTGTTCTTTTAAGTAATTAAGATGTGTAATAAGTATTCCTGTCCCAAAACTCAATTGTTAAGGACATTATTTTTTATTTTGTAGAGCATGTTATTTTATCAAATTATTTTATAAATTTTTATTATAAAATCTGGTACATCTATCTGAACAAAAATATATTTCTTTATTATGATGTATTACATATATAACAAGGACACACTTTTATTTTATAAAAAAATAATGCTCCACTTCCCAGCTAGTCACACAATGCCGTTTAATAAAATGAAGTTTCCAACAAGAGTAACTACCACAAAAAGATAAGGAACATTTAAGTAAGGTCAGAGAGCAACAAACCAGTATCATCCAAAGTATTCGTGGCACCTTCTCTGGTTGGGATTTGATGTCTGGAATTTACCCCATTTTGAGTGGAAGCATCACCGTTGTTACCACCAGCGCCACCTCCAAGACTAAGCGATATCCAATCCTCCTCAGTGCAGACACCATTAGCCACATTTGCCTGATCTCTCAAATCATTCTGCATGGATGAATCTGCTGGTCTTGTGGGGAGAAAAATCTGAAGTGAGGGATCATCTCCACCAAATGCCAATGGATTGTCCACCAAACCACCATTCAAATCAGCATCTGATCGACCAGCAGAGGAATCTTGCAAGATGCCACCAGATCCCAAAGCAGTATCAGGAGCCAATGCATAACCATTTAGTGATGAGCAATTCATAGGACCATGCTGCAGATGGACCAATGCATCTGACACATCTGCATCAGAACCAAATAATTGGAATCCAGGACCAGCCTGACTTCCAGAAGGCAATGACCACAAGGAAGACATCCCAAAATCATCATCATTAGGAAAGAGTCCTAAGCATGAATTTCCACCAAGATTATGATCTTCAGTGTATGAATCAACAATTACAGGTGGTACAGGATAATCATCAGTAGCATCATTTCGGTTGTTCTTGTATGCAATTGCAGGAGATACCAAAAGATCATTGTCTTCTTCAGAATCACTAAGAACAATAACTTCTGCACCACCCACCTGAGTAGGCGTGTTGTGTGCAGTATATTCATATGCTAAATCAACATTATTGAGACACAAAGAATCCATCTCAATCCCATTAGTAGTGGAATAGTCAATATGCCCACCACCACCCTGATTCACACTAGGATCATCACCATCCCGACCACTTCCAGTGGCACTGCTGCTCATTGGAATAACAACCTGTTCAGGATTTCCAAAAACCCCTTTCAATTTATTACCAGAAGAGGTGTTTGTTCCCTCAGGTTTACTGACTTCCCAAACTCCATTGCGATTCTTCCTGATGCCAAGTTTTAAACCAGCAGGACTGTCTGAAACACCTTCCTGTTTGACCTGCTTCAATGTATCCACTCTCTTGACATCTCCATCAGTTGAAACACATAAGGTCCCATCAGGAAGGTGCCACTGTGCTAGATTCCCTAATTCCAGGCGTTCACTTTCACTCTTTACCTTAACACGCCAAGAACCATCAGGCTTCACCTCAACCTCAGTAATTTCTTCACCACAATTCATCATCTGTACCACCAAAGCAATTTAAATAATGACTACAGATTTTGTCAAATAAAATATTTATGAACATTAGAATTATTATTAGTTTTATTATGTAACTACCATAGAAGTGATGCGATTGAAATAAGGGTCAATGATGATATTCTCCAAAGCATAGTTTTTGAGACATATGGGACATTGCCACTGTAGAAACAATTCAATTCATCATCAGACAAAAAATCACAATGTAGGGAAGTGGACAAATCGCACAACATTTGTTAGAATCTTGCCTTTCTAGATCGCTGATTCATTTCCACAAAAACTTCAAGATCAAAGCAACCCATGTGAATACATGGTTTGAATCTTCCAGCAATCTTCATTCTTGAACCACTCATCTAAAAATTTCACCAAAATATAGAAAAACTGATTAGTAGCACTTCATGAATTGCTAAAATACTTCATCTATTGATTAAAGCTATAAAGTCATACAGGACAGCGAAGGTTGATAGTGAAAGTATCTGAAACCACTTCCAAATCACTGTCACTATCAGCATCATCAGCTGCATTTCCACCTCCAACACAACGGCAGACACGCACAAGAGCATCTTCAAATTTCTCACCATCAGACTCCTTTGGAATTGAGTTTAGGATCTAGATAACAAAGACTCAATTATGTAACAAGTTTATAAGAGTAACAGAAGGGAAGCAGTTGGATGTAAGCATATTCAAAACAAAGTAACACTAACATCTAAAAGCAGACTGGTTGGTTGGTTCAACAGTTTACAATCAGGTTTCCAGTCTGAGTAGTACCAAACACAAGTTACACAACCAATTAAAACCAGCAAACTTGGTCAAAAACCCAAACCAGATCTAGTTATTGTTGTGTGAAAAAATTCAGCATTCTTCTATTCAAAAAAGTCTCATAAGCCAGACAACTTGAGCCCAAACAATGCCCACTAAACTACAAAGAAAAAAAAATTAACTTACTTCAGAGTAGAGACAACACTTTATGAGGCCCATACACATGCTTTCCAATTTATAGTGGAAGAAGAAACATCATCCATGGTTTAGAGTATTAGTGAAATTTCTCTGACACTATTATAGTGGTTGGGTGTTATTCGAAGTTGAGAAGACAGATAATTGCAAAAGCATGCCAAATAGCATCAAGTTTCAAATTTTAAGAAATCAACCAAAAGGGACCAGCATCAGGAACTTTGGCCCAACATCATACAGGGAAATACTTCAAATTTTATTATTCCAATATCACAAGGATGGATTAAGGAACCAACAGTAATTCAAAATAGTTTGCTTATAAATTTATCAAGCTTAGAATGCAACCTACCTGTTGCATGCTGCGCCTTCGAACAATACGAACCCCCAAACAAAAAACGCGAGCATCACATCCTGTTAAGGAAATCTTATTAATTCCGTCTTTTGTGTATGGCGTGATCTGACAAAAGAGAAATACAATAAGATATTGAATAAAACCAATACAAATAGTAAATGAACTTCTGCCTGACAATTTTAAATTATAAATGGCTATAGGATTCAACTATGAATGAAAACAAACTTACAATTGGACCATCATCCCGACCATTAGCCCCAAGCAACTGTGAACCAGGTCTATTAGTTGCACGAACAGGAACACCTATTTAATCATAGTAAAATCAATGAAAATAGATTTCATCACAAACAAATAGTTGGTGTTTTACATACAAATGATGTGCTTCTAGTCGCATAACATACCATGAAAATTAAACTAGACTTCCAACATGAAACCAAATTCCAAATTAGTAAGGAGCGCGTGACTTAAAACATACCATTGACATTCAGGTCCGTATATTGTGGCCATTGCATCCTGTATGGAACCTTGTCGTTCAGGAGCATACACCAAGCCTACATGTCATTTTTTCAATAAATAAGCAAACCCGCATAGAAGGATATGCATTAATCTACATGCACTGAAAATCCAAATCAACCTCAACATCAAATTCTGGTTTTGATACCAAGTCCTTGTCTGCTTTAGTAAGTTGAAATGTTCTCTCCACACTTTGCATTGGGTTGGCTCTGAACAATTCAAAAAGAAATATGGTTAACTAGCGCCATTCAAGCAGAAAGCCACATTGAAGATTAGCTTTTTAACATTAACACAGATAATTATGTAGACAGGGTCATTAGATTGTGTCTTGGAAGAAAATGAAGTTTACTAGCCTGGCTCCACCTGATTTAAGGGAACACTGAGATATAAAGAAAAGGAGAAAATCTACACCTCTTGATAGGTTATTTTCCTGAGTAAATTCCACCACAGAAAACCAAATTCATCACCTAAAGAATTTTAATTTACAAAACATATAGTACACTCCATCAACATTACAACCCATGCAAAAAGCATAAATTAACTCCATATATATAAAATCTAAAGAAAGCAATTAAAAAGCTTATCATCAAGCAAAGGAACTTGCACTCATGCTCAAAAAGAATTAGACAATTCCCCCACTGCCCCCCCTCCCCCAAACAAAACAAGGCAACATTCAAGCCAAAGTGAAGGACATCTTAGTCTCTTATGTGCAAACTAAGCATCGAACAGTATATCTAAAATCCAAGACATTCAATTTACAAAGAAGTGAATGCAATTACACCAAATCTAATTTCAATAAACCCACACCAAGTACTCACCCATCAGCAGTTGGATTACTGGTTGTGGTCAACTTCACAGGATGCAGAGGGTGCGCCACTGAAACCCAAAAACTGTAACAGAGAACAGCAGAAGATACAAAGTTGAGAGGCAAAAATAATGAAAAATACTAAATAATATAATGCAAAGACTTCCCTGTCAATTATGAAAGAATGTAACAAACAAAATGAGGGAAGCACCATACAATAAAACTCCACATTAAACAGAACAAAAGAATTAAATAGTTAAAATGAAAGAAAATATACAACTCAAGCATGTTTGTGAGTCCGAAACTCACCATAATGAGTATTTCTAGACATAACTAAAAGACTAAATACATGTTTAAATGTGATTTATGTTAGTAGGGGAAAAGCTTTTTAAAAGCAAAAAGCTAGAATGATCAACAAATTTATCAGTAAAAAAAAAAAAAAACTTTTTCTAGGGGAGAAAGCTTTCTATCATAAGCAAAAATGTAGTGCTCATGATCAAAAGCTATCAGATTATGTTCAAGCTAACTTTTGTGTTCCCATTTTATCCTCAACAATTGATTATTTTAAACATAAAACTAACTACTACAAATAACTTAGCCCTTTTGCAATTTTATTATAAAATTAAAAGATGATTTTTATTAAACAATCCAAACAAAACAAATTATCTTAAAATCACCTTTTAACTAATATACCAAACAAAACTTATTTCTATAATTAATTATAAGTTCATAACTTATTGAAATACCATTTTTTTCATAACTAAGCTGAACACACCAGATACATAAATGTTACCATAGAAGAATGACAGAATAAGTATGAACAATTCACTATTGAGCCATATAAAGTAATGATCGTATTGAATTTTTTTTTTTTACAATGTTGCAATTTGGTGTCATCTCGCCTACAAAAGCCCAGTTCACCATACCAACAACGTTATAGCTGAGAAATTGTAAATCATAAGCAAATAATGTTAATCATGCAACCCTAGAAGAAAAAAATGACATGCTACAACCCTTTAAGAAAAAATTTAAAAATAAAAATTCATCACAAGGAAAACCTTGTAGACAAATCATTATTGCTCACTCTGCATATAGCTATTAGCTAAAATAAGAAGGGAATTTGACATACGGGTCTGCACGAGTGAGACGACAGAGTTCACAATAAAATTTATCAGGAACTGGAGGAATGCCTTCTGTAGGTTTCTCTGGAATAATAACGCAGCCAATGTGTTGCCACACATGGCATCTTGGATCATCACACTGCAATATGATGAGAAAAATTAAAATTCCAAAACTATCATAGGTAAGCAACATATAGGAGCTCTAATAAAAAGTGCATCTGATGCCATAAAGCTACATGAGATTATAAGTTGACTGAATAAATAGTATCTGCATGTACTGATGCATAGAATTTCTATTTTAAAGAAAGAAGAAAACGTATTTAATGGTACACCTTGACCAAATCCTCTGTTTCCAATCTACTTCCACATAGACAGCGAATCTTTACATCTGGTTGAAAGGAATCATCAAATTCACTTTTAACCTTTACACTACTGCTATCCGATGCACCCTGCCCCTTAGAAGCTAGATCAGTGGCCCCAGATATCTGCATTTTCCTGCATAAAAGGAAATACAAGAATGTGAATAAAAGATAACAAAGCCAAAGGCAAGAAATAACAGCATATATATGGAGAACTATAATCAACTTAAACCAGACCTAATAGTAAGGTACCAGATCATATATGTGAACTCAGCCAAGTATGTTATGTCACTGCAAGCATCAGAAGCATACCAAAGCTAGAAGAAAATATTATCAAGAGTGTTGTTGCTAACACTGACCTATATGTATCATCCACTAATTTTGCCACTTGTTCTTTTCCACCAGTATTCTTCTTGGCCCACATTTTTGAAACTGAAAAAAGAACAACAAATTGCTTGGTTAACAGGAAAAAGGAGGAAGTATAGAGAGAGAGAATGAGACATATGTAAGTAAACTGTAATTGGATACACTACAATGTAAAGTGACCCTCATATTTATATCATGTCTAAACTCCCAATGTATAGGCACAATCACAACCCAAGCAGAAACATTGTGAAAATAAAACAACTGTATAAGATAGAATTAGACCCAGAGTGTGTCAGTGCATTGTGTATAATTTTACCTTGTTCATCTGAGAGAACAGATAATATGCGATCAACAAGATCCTACAAAAGATGAACACAACATCACTATATCATCCGAAAACTCAGACAGAATATTCAATTCAGGAATAAAAAGGAAATAATACATGGAGTCCAAACCAAAAATACTACAACTGTAAAATGAAACTTCATGCCATAAATTGACTATATACATCTATTTGACGAGTTTTTATTAACCATTAAGTAAGATTCTAACCATACATGGAGAAATTACAATGATCCCCATATTTTATGTAACATGTTGAGAAAATGCAAAAGAAAATTATAAACAAAGGAACTCATTATCAACAGGGTGACAGTACTAGCATTCAAGGTTTCATTTCATCATAAAAACCTTCACCAATATCAATTGCAGACTAGGTAATAGTTCTATCATCTCACCTGCTTCTTTCCCTGCTTTGAAAGGTGTAGCTGAGTGAGCACATCTTTTAGCTCTTTTATGCGAAAATAGTTCAATTTCTCCTACAACAGATGTCAAAAAATCAGGGAAATGGAATAGCATATCCCGATGATTAATACAACAGTACACAAAACCCAATACTAAAATATTAAATTTAAAAGCAAAAGAAGAAAACAAAAAATACCACCATTCGCAAAAGTAATGCAAATGAAATTCAAGTGTAGCTATATGCCAGCGATCCATAGTACAGGATCAAAATCAAATAACTAAAAAAGTACACAACCATGGAAACACATTGTCCACAAAGTATCCAATAACATAACCAATCACAACATAAATAATGTCAAAATGGTGAGTAGTTAAAATCAAAGGAAAAATTAAAACAGTTACAGGATACATAACCAAGACTATAACGAACAGGAAAAAAAAAAACTAAAAGTCCAACCAACTAACAAGGCACATGCTATAGTTTTGCAGTAAAAAAAAGGTCCTTAATTATGCGTGCAAATCCAATTTCAAAAACATATATACAATTTCCTTCCTCTTTCAACATGTTTAATCTATAAACCCTCATGTACTTCTGATCACCCAAATAAAAAAATCGCAAGCGTTTTTTTGACGAAAAGTAAGTCGATTTGCAACACATGCATAATCAACGAGTTACAAACAATCCCTAACGCAGGAAAAGTGCTTAATTGTTCGTCTATACGCCAATTCAGAACTCGCGTTAGAGACCCTAAAGTGAAAAGTCAAGGATACATAGTATACCTTGACGCTCGGTACCAAATCCATGCCGTCAAACCCAATAATTCGGCCCAAAAAGAATGACAACAATCACCAACCGAGAAATCGACGACGAAGCTAGCGCATGCTGGCCCCAACAGCACTCGGTCTAATTAAATAAAATTAAAGAAAAATAAAAAGCAAAAGGGAACTAAGGGAATTGAAAATGGAAGGGTGATTGATCGATGGAAGGATGGGGGAATAGCGATGACTGACCATAGAAACGAAGGATTGAGGGTGGCGATTAGGGTTTGGAGGAGAGGAAGGTGGACACCGACTTTGTTTGCACACGATTTGTGTTTTGATGGGGGTGGCTGGTTTGCTTTGCGTGTTCTTTTGACCGAGGAGACTCAAAACAAAACCAGAACCAATCTCTCTCCACTTACAAAATTCGGACCTATCGCCGATTATCCAATCCGGTTTTTCAACCGCAACACGTCCGTGTTGGGTTTCGGTGCGCTCACGTGTACGACCCCTATGTCTACGTCAGTGTCAATGTTCTATTACTATTACTTCTATATTAAATAAATAAATAAATATTGACCAAGGTTTTGCAACAATGAGTTGGAAAAAGGCAAGTTTAGTTGACGAGAACAAGATAGATTTTTGTACTTGAGAGGTGCCTGCCTCGTTTGGGTCTTCACTCTTTTCTTTTTTAAATGGTTAGCTTTTACTTTTTTGACATTTATTTAAGGGTATTATTAACTAGTGTTTTTAGGGTGATGTTAAAAGATAAACGATTTTAATGAAAATTATGTGAGAGTGTAAATCAACATAATAGAAATATTTCAATAAAAAAAATCTCTCCTCTTTTACTTCTTTAGTAGTTGTCTTTATTTTATAGTGTTGTTTTGATTATGCTCTTCTTCGTACTGGGCTCTTTTATTATTATATCTAGGATGAGTTTATTTTTTTTAAAAATGGATTATTTGTAGATGATGGACATGCAAATAATTTTTTCATTTTTTTTATTTTGTAAACGCTCTTTGCTTTTTTTTTTTTTTAATGAAAAGGGCAACGTGTCCTCTCATAAATTGTTTTTTAAGACTGTGACATTACCTTTCATAATTTTTTTGTAATTGAAAAACTATATCAACCTTGTTGTCAACTAATTTCTAATCAATCAGTTTTTATAATAAATTTATTAATGTTGACCTAACAGTAAAGAGTTTGAATACTTTGTATAATATAAATTCTTTTGACAATTTTTATCTTCATTAATTTATTAATTTATTGAGGTATATTTTTTATCTTTTTTAATTTAATAATTAATTATATTTTTTATGTCATTTTATATTTATTAACTAATTTTATCAAATATTTTTAATTCAATCAATTAACTTATAAATTTTTAACTTTTTAATTAGTTTATAGGTTTAAATGAGCTTATCAGTTTTAATTAGCTTATAATTAATTTTACAAAATATATACCTTAAGGTGTGTGAAAATTTAAAATGGAATTTGTTGAAGAAATATAATTCAAAAGGTAATTATTTGAGAATATTAAGTAACATACGAGGTTGTAGACTTTTAATAGTATTAATAGATAATTTTTTTTTAATAAAGGAAGTCTCTTATACTAAAATATGATTTTAGTATTGTGGTATTTTTGTTAAATAATGTAAATTGTATTTATTATATATGATTTTGTTTTTTTTTTAAATTAAGTTTGGACAACTTTACTAAAATACTTAAGTTTATCGTGCTAAACCAAATTATATACTTTACTCACATATGTTGCACTATTTTTAAATTCAGAAACTATATCAGTAATTTGTTTCAACGATTAAATTATCAACACATCACATTTTTGGATATCAAAATAGGCATTCATTTTTGTAAAAAAATCTTATAAAGTCTTAGTTTTTGGGTGAAGTTGTCATCATTTGGGTTATAGACCAACAAATGTTAGTTTTATTATCTGTTTTTTACTTTTTTAAAGTCTAAAGTGTTCATTGACAAAAGTGATTTCAATCATCTACAAAATTTGAAAAAGACATTTATAAATCACAACTCAGTAAAAACTAATACACAATAACATCATTTTATTAGACATAGTAAAGAAAGCACACGTGTTTTTATTTATATACATTATTTTTCATAAACACACATTTCATACAATTTTAAGCAAAACTCTAACATGACATGCAAATAAATTATCATATGCACCACATAAAAGCACATGGTAATTAAGTAAATAAGGTCAAAAAAGGTAAAAAAAAAGCAACAAGGATGTGGATATGGAAATGGAAATGAAAAAGAAAAAGGACATGAATATGAAAAAAGGGCAAAAAATAACTAGTTTTTATCATATTTTTATTTTTTCATGTTATTATCCTTGTTTTATTATATCTCTAATAGAAGGCGCCACCAAACGCGATGGAAGAGAAAATATATCACCACTACACTCCAAACATTATTAAAAGAACGAAAAAATGACATGTGTTATATGTATCACGAATGAAGCATTGGTACACAAATTATCCACTAAAGTCTTATAATAGCAAGACCGTTGAACAATGATGCAAAGACTACAAAGATGTTGCTAATTTAAATGATGGACAAGGCAACAAGATTGTGAAAAATACGAGGGATAGATAATGGAAGTGGAGGGGTATTATGATATTTATGTTAATAATTTACATGCAAAGTGGGACTTATATGACAATAATTGATTAATTTTAGAAACAAATATGTTAGTAAATGGTTAAACTTAAGGAATAATTTGACTTAAGTAGTTAAGTTTAGAGACTAAATTGAAATATCAATTTTCAACCATGCAGTGGTCATGTGGATGACTCATGGCACCCGTCAACTACCACAGGTTATTTGTGCATGCAAATAAGGTGTGGCAAAGGTAAGGGCGTTAATGTTAATTAATGATTTAACTTAATGGCAATGTTAAATTGTCGCACTTTCTACACTTTTTGTTAACTATTTCAAGAATCTCATTATTTCAGGGGCTAAAATGTTAGTGTATCGTACTTTTAGGGACAAAAATGACCATTTTTTTTTGCGTTCATTCTTATTTAACCTTAAATTGAAATTGTAACATGCATATATAGCACAAATTTAAATACATGAGCTCGCATTTTGTACACGGTTTGTAAAACTATGATGAGTTCGATTTTAAAAGGGTGTTTCTACATACTTTGAAACACCAATCACTTACAACATAAATGTTATACATACAACAATTCATAAAATGATTTTTATATAATTTTTTTATGTTTAACTTCCTTCTCCACATCATTGATTACATATCAAAATGACAAAGAACAATAAATACAAAAAATGATATTTTACAAAATTGTTGTATGTGTACCACATCTTCACCCACAATAACAACTATGGTATAGGAATAGACTTTCTTTTTAAGTTTAGAACCAAACACAAGTAGCCCAATATAAATAATGGAAGACTTTAAGCCCATTATTCTATTTTGGTAACAAATAATATACATATCTCCCTTAATTTACAAAACATACCTTTTTTCTTCCTTATTTTTTTAATGGATTTCTTTAAATGTATTTTCTAATTTATTTTCTTTTTAAAACAAACTTTTTTTTATCTAGATTTAGCTTACCCATCCACCTCTCATAATTTGTAAATTATTTTTTGAAATAGATATATATTTATTCTACAAAATAATTTTGTAGTGTTAAAACAGAAGAAGAAAAACATGTTCACTAAGCTTTAGTAAAACCTATATCTACATAAAATAAAAAAATTCATATCTAATTGACTAAATAAACAATATAAAAGTTATTATCAATGTGTTAATGACTAAATGTTCATATAAGGCATGTAAATGGTTAGTGATCATTAAACACAATGTGTTACCTTACAAGCAAGAAAATAAATATACGATAACTTGAAAAATTAGTTTTGCTTGTATCAAAGTGTCAGTAACATCATTTTATATCACGTTAAGAGAAAAAATTAATACAAAATAAAAGGTGTAAAGGTGCATGAAAGTCTAATATTAGATGACGACTAATATCATTAAAAGTCACATGTGAGAAACTCATAACATTAAAACTTAATAATGTTCAATCTTGAGAGGACATGAGCCTTAAAAACAAAGAAAATAATATTAAATTTCTTCTTCTTATGTATAAGTTCATATATAAATGAAAAATTATTTGACAAAAAAAAATATATGGTGTTGTGTATTAAGTTTGATGGGAGAATATTGTATTTAATAGTAAAATTATAATATTTTTTTATAAAGAGAAAAATAGATGCAAAGGGGTTTAAAAACATTTAAGATGAGATGCAAAAATAAGGATTAAAGAAGAATAAAGATGACGATAATAGAGTTTAAAGAGTCATGATAAAGACGAGGGGTAATACGGTTCAAATAACAAAGCATGCAAGGATGGTGTAAAAGTAAGGTTTACATTATTTTTCTATAAAAGGTATTTTGGCAAAAAAAAATTAAGTTTAAAATCATTTTGGTTTCTAAAAAATAAGATTTTTTATTTTAGTTTTTTAAAGTTTTTTTATTTTAATAATTTAAATTTTTTAATACTTATTAAGTAATAAAATTAAATGATGATCTAATAACGATGTTGATAGTAATTTATTATGTTATTAAGAAGTCTTATAATACTATCATACGTAATTTTTTATAAAATGTTTTTAAATTTTTGTATGTTCAAAATTGTAGTTAACGTCATATTAATTAACGAAAAATTTAAAAACATAGCTTAACAAAAAAAAAATTATACATGACTACTTTGTCAGACTCTTTTATAATGTGACAAATCACTAAAATGATAATATTGTTGTTACATCATCAGTGACATATACTTTTTAGACATTCATTCACATATGTCAAGGAACAGGTAACAAAAACGCAATTCGTGTATATGTTATTTCAAGTCTAGTTTTTTGAATTTAAAAAAATTGGAAGTAAGTAACTTATATGGTGTTTTCCACTATAGACAAAAGCTAACAAAAAGTTGGTATTTTAGTTGGTGTCTATGTATCTTACATGGCAAAAATAATTCCTCTACAAGTAATTAGTTTTTTGTTTACATTTTTTTGGTAAATAGTTTTTTTATATCACTTGAATTAAAAAAAAACCCAAAAGTTATAAAATAGTAGGAAGTGAATGGATCTTTAAAAGGAAGGAAAAAATCTCACGGGTGGAACCTTCTCGGTTCAAGGCTTGGTTAGTTACCAAAGTGTTCACACTAAAATAATGGGTTTATTATAATCAAATCTTCTCACGGGTGGTTAAACATTCCTCGATTCGTATAATATTGTTTAAGGTGGCTCATTTTGACATGAAATTAGAGCAAATGGACGTTCAAACAATCTTCCTACATGGTGAACTAAATGAGTCGATATTAATGCAATAACCAAGTGGTTTTGAAGTTTAAGATAGAGAATAATGGGTCTATTATTTAAAGAAATCTCTCTATGAGTTTAAACAATCATCAAGACAATGTTATTTGAAGTTTGATTTGTTTGTGTTAAACCAAAACTATGCAATGAGCAATTGTGATAGTTGTGTTTGTCTTAAATTACCATCTAATAACACATACATATATTAGTTATTATATGCTGACAACATATTGTTAACTTGTAAGGACAAGTTACAAATTGGCTTGCTTAAAGGATAATTATAGGAGCAATTTGAAATTAAAAACTTCGGAGCTACTAAGAAAATTTTGGGGAAGGAAATCACTAGGGACATAAGCTTGGAAAAAATAACACTTTTTTAAAAATATTACTTAAACAAAGTAGTACAAAGGTTTAATATGAGTAGTGCAAAGCTTGCAAATGTTCCCTTGGCAACACACATTAAGTTATCATCATCTTGGTCACCTAAAACCCAAGAAAAAAAAGGAATTTGTGATGAAAACTTCTTATGTCTGTGCCACAAGAAGCATAATGTACTTTATGGTCTACACTAGGTTTGATATCTCACATGCTACAAGTGTTACTAGTCGTGTTTATGGGAAATTTTGGGAAATAACATTGGTAGGTTGTTAAATGGGTTCTAAGATATTTTAAAGGCTCTAAAGGAATTGATATGTATATTGCGAGAGCAATGAACATTCTTAGCAAGTTCAAGGCTTTGTTGATTTTTATTATGCCATGGACTTAGGACAATTTTTGTAATTATAGATTGTTTATTCATTCTAAATTTTTATGTGTATAAATAACTTTATGATACGAATCAAGTTATGGATCATTTTGAAAACAAATAAAATGATAAAAATAGAAACTTGATCCTAACCACAATTTGTCAATAGAATCAAAATTATCAAAGAAACATAACGCTAACCATGACATGTCAATAGAACTATCACTATAAAGTTTTTTAACCCAAAAATAAAAGAGAAGCTCTAAAAAAAATACTCAATTGATTTAAATTTGAGTTGTTCTCCTCTACATAGGCAAGTTCTTATTTATAGAAAATAAAAAAATAATAGAAAACAAATTCTATAATTTTGAACTAAATATAAGACAATAGAAAGTAAATCCTAATTTTAACTAAATTAAAGTTAAGTTAAAATACTTATCCCATCTAATCATTTTCTTAATCATAATTTTCAAATTATAGGTATGAGACAATTCTTGAATTGAATTCGAGTTTAGTTAAACATTATTTAACTTGCATATTCTTAATTATTAAGCTTTGAAAAATCTTCTTATTTATTTTAGCTGTCGCTTTTGTCCATAAGTCATGCATACATTACATATGATATTTATAATAATTGGGTCTTACCACGTTCATATCACCTTAATTTTGTTAAACTAGAGACATAAATACATATTGTACAAGAGAAGGGGTGTGTAGTCTATAAGCGTGAGAAAAAAAAGGAAAATTTGAGTATGTGTTTAGGAAACTTAAGGGAATCAAGTTTTGTGTAGTCTCAATGAGTTTGCTTTGAACCTCAAACAAATTTGTGTCTTCTTTCCCTCTTTTCTCAATCGTTGTTATTCTTCATTTTTTTTTTCATAAAATCTTGGTTTGCATTATTTAGTTTCTTTTGTTGTTTACCTTTACATGTTATATCAATTTATGGTCATAGTAGTTCATAACAAATTTTATCATACTTTGAAATTGTAAATATGAAATGTATCCATTTTTTACTAATTTTTCTCAGGCTAAAATTTGATGAAGAAGACTCACTTGATAAGGAGAAGGATAAATTTTTGAAAAAAGAATAAGCTAACAAGGAGTAAAATAAATTTTTAAAATAAGAATCATGTGATAAGAATAAAAAACCCCTTTGCAGAATTAAAGATAGATGAAGAAAAAAATAAAATTTATAACAACTTCTAGTCTTTCATTGTGATTATTATTATTTTATTATGTTTATTAAGACAACAAATGATTTTAATATCAAAGAATCATATTTAATTATATTTATCATAATTATTATGATAATTGACTAATTGTAACAATCAAATGTGAAATTATTTTTAATTAAAAAATATAATAGCTTGTCATGGTAATTACAATTTTTGTATAACAATAACACTAATCTATTCACATTCAAAATAATAAATTATCATAATAATAATACACTCTTGTCATTAAACATAATTTTATTTTGAATAAAATATAAAAAAACTATTGACTAATTTTTATTTGTCAATACAAAAGTTACAACAAAAATTATAGAGGACCTAACAACTATAATTTTTGCAATACCCTAATTTGATAATTTTTTTTAAAGTTATTTTATAAATTTATAAATGAATTTTGGAGTTAACTTATATAAAACATCATAAAAATATTTTCAAATTTAATTGTTGAAAAAAATATCATAACATATAATTTAGTAAAAAAAAACTTAAATATTTATAAATAAATTTAAAAGGTAAAAATATGGAAACTTTTACCTAGATTTTTATGGTTACATAAATATGAATTAATATTTATCAATGAAGAAATAGTGTAAATTATATTTAATATTGACAAAACAAATTACCATCAATTATTTAATAATACAATACATAAATAATTAAATATATATGAAATTATTATTTTGTGTAAAATATATTTTAAAATAACAAAACTAAAATAAAAAAGGCATGCTTTTTATAGTTTTTTAATGTTAATAATGTAGTATTTTTATAAATATAAAAGAAATACATTTTTCTTTCAATAATATAAAATTTTATTATATAATTGTTAAATAGAATATATATTTATTTTATGTATCCTTTCTGAATAAAAAATAAATTTATTAATAAATCCAAAACATTAGATTTATGTTTTTGTTTAACATTTTTTCAAACACTTCCTTTTATTTAATGGTTTTCAACCAAAAATTTTATACCTTGATTTAATTTTAATTTTCATATCTGAAATGCTATTTTTTTTTACCAATAGCTATGTTTTGCTTTTATAATTCTTAAATATTATTAGTTTTTAATAAAAATATATTTAATATTTATTATTTTATTCTATTTTAGTTTTAAATATTATTATATATCTTATAAGAATGATTTATGTGCAATTATAACCGTTAATATCAATAATAACTATAGTTCTTACATATTAGTAACAGTTTCGTATGAAATGAATTTGAATTAAGAATCATAATGACTTATTATGATATTAAAAATACAAATAATAATAATATTTTTTCGTTTAAAATAATAACAATTTTTTTACTTTAACTAATTAATCATACATCTATTTATTTATATATAAACACATAAATAAGTACATGTTATCATAGTATTTTTATAATAAAAAATAATTACTTAAATTTCAGTACTTATACGACTTATTATGTTTTATTTTTTAATTTATATAATAACAAAACTAACTGAGAACTAAAAAATTAGTTAAAAACTAAAAAGTCAACAAAAAGTTAGAAGTTTGTAATTCATAGTTGAAAATTGATAAACTAATTTATTAAATGATATTTTTTTAATAAAATTATTTATTAAAATAATTAAAAAATATAAAATAATAAAAAAAATATATTTATAGAAATTTTAATTTTATTTTATTAATAAAAAATATTTTAGAATATTTATAAATTTAATTTATTTAGTGAATATTAATTTAGTTTATGATAAATAATTTTAGTTATTTAAATATTTTTTTAATATCTATTATATTTAAATAATGACATGTGACGACATTGATAATGTAATAAATTATTGTATTATAAAAAAATCTGATAGCAATAAATAAATAATATAGTCATATGTAATTTTTTATATTATATTTTTAAAATTTTTATTAATTAATTTAATATCATTAATTATTATAAATAAATATACATTTTAAAATATATATTTTAAAAAAATATATACATAATTATTTTATTAAACTCATTCATTTATGTGTTACAATATTTAATAAAAAATATCAAAATAAAAAAAACTTAAATATATTCTTAAACCCTATAAAATTAACAAATTTTAATTTTAGTGTTTATAATTTTTTTTTAGTTTTCATCTCTCAAAAAGTAAAAAATGACACTTAATCATCATAGATAACACTTACAAAGGTTTATAATACAATATCAATATGTAATTTCTTAAAAAATTATAAATCCATAAAATAATAATTATTTATTTACCTTAAATGAACTTTAGAGACTAAAATGAGTGATTTTAGCTTTTGAAGGAATTAAAATAATTTTTTTTACAAGGACCAAATCTAAAATTTATTTATTTTACAGGAACTAAAATCAATAATTTTAAATTTTAAAAGATGAACTATAAATTTTTTTATAAAAACCAAAATCAAAACATATTCATTTTATAAGTACTACAAAAATATTTAAGCCTAAAAATATCTTTAAAGTATTAAAATAAAAAAATTTTAAGAATTAAAATAAAAAAAATATTATTTAAAAAAAATAAATTGATATCTAAGCGAATAAAGAACAGCAAAACAATGGTAACACTGAGGTGCAAAATTTAAAAAATAAAAACTGTTATTGTAGTCTTATGACGAGGGATGGCCTTCTATGTTGTGGTTTTATTTTTCTTCGTAGTTGCTTTCGAGTGCACGTACTGGAAGCCGTGGATGAAAATGAAATATGCGAAGAAGTCCAAGTTGACAGAAGTTGCAGCCAAGTTTAGTTTGGTTACCAAAGAAAAGAATAAATTTTAGTGAAAATGAAGTGTATATGTATTTGGTTGTGTAGAGTTAAGTGAAAATTTTTAAATTTTAATGCGAGTCTTTGTATTTTATTCCTTATTTATTAAATAATTTTAATTTAAATATTTATATTTTATTCTCTTTTATTTTTCTTTCCAACTAAAAGCACCATTGGCGAAAACCAGAAAATAAAGGTCTATTTCTAAATTTGTAAACATAATTATTAACCTACAATGACTGTAGCGAGAAAAAAAATAAAAATGTTAAGATTAAGTGCATTTATAAGCTGCTACTATAGGTCAAAGTTTGGGAGGGTGGTTCACCCGGACTTCATTGTGAGCTATAATGGCAGTGGACGACAAGATAATAATAATGATGAGTTAATAATATTTTAAATTATGATAATTATTCTTTTTAAATAATTAATTATCATTCAATGAATATTTTAAAAAATTATTGTTACTTGTAATTTTAATTTTTAATTTTAAATACTTTAATTCAAATATTTAATTTTTACATAATAATTTATATTAACCATTCTCATTTTTACATAAAATGTTATTTTTGCATTATATGTCGCTCGTATACATATATATGTCCTATCTTATCTTAAATATTTTTACCAAAAAATTTTCAAAAAACACATACATATAATTCAACTTTCTTTCTTATAAATATCTTTGTTTATTTTAAAAAAAATATCAAATCTTCAACTTCAACAAATATACAAAGGATGGAGGTGTTGCTTCAATAAAGCATAAGGAAGAAGAGATGATGACAAAAAAATGAGTTAGTAAGTGAATGAATTAGCAAAATACATTTACGTTTTGTCATTTTTTAATTGAGAAATTTTAATTTTATAATCTATAATTACATAGAAACTGTTTAGAAATTGAACCCATGTCATTATTTTATGTCAATTTTTTATCTTGTATTTTTTTTTTCTCTTTCTTAATTTTGTTTATTAAAATAATCAACAACTTTTTTCAATGACCATGCAAAGCACGGGTAGAATATTCCAATTTTAATATAACTTGAAACATGTTTGGTTAATCGTTGAAAAATAATTTTAGGTATTAAATATATTTTTATAAAATAAACTTAATTTCGTAACGCATTTGGTTACTTAATTTTTGGCCTAAAAACTGAGTTTTGTAAAAATAGGATTTAAGTTGTTTTTATAAACTTAAGTCTAACTCAAATTTATTATATTTACAAGTTTTAATTTCAACATCTCCTTGTCACAAGGTTTTTTTTTTTTTAGTGGTTCGTGTCATTTTATTCTAACTCAAAGATGTTAATGTGTATTTTTTTTGTTATATTTTACGATAATCATATATTTAGTAATAATTTAAATATGAGTTTGATATTTAAAAAATAATTTTTTTTAATTTTAAATTTTTTGTCATTTATTTATTAGATAATTTTTAATTTTAGTTCATGTTATCATATATAAATGATGATATAATAGTAATATTAATAATTTAATAACATGTATTTTTTTTATCAAATTATATTTTTTAATATTTTATTAATTAGTTTAATGTTGTTAAATATTTTAAATAAATATATATTTAAAATATAATTTACTAAAAAATAAAATTATATATTACTATATTATCAAATTCTTTAAAAATATAACAAGTCATATACAATCAAAATTATTATTATAACATAATTTATTATTGTTAATTAACAGTGAAATTTTAAAAAATAAAAACTTAAAATTAAAATATCTTATTTTTTAAAAATCAAATTTATATTTAAACCTATTATATATAATATAAGATATATGTATCTCAATAATTTGTACATGAAGTTATCCATTGTGGTCCACACATTAAATGTGTTGGAAATTAAAAAATTATATGAAACCAAGAAGTTAACTTGGGCTTGCTTTTTTTTGTTAGAAAAAAGAACCCTTAAACTTGTTTTTAAAAATTCTTATTTAAAGCTTTTATTATTAATATTAATAATTTTTTTCTATTTTTTAAATATCTTTCTTAAAAAAGTACTTCTAAAATGTTAAAATATTTAATTTTTTATATTAAAAAAAGTACTTTCTCAAAGTGTTAAAAAAATTTCACTTTTGAAAAATAT
>JAMLFT010000208.1:0-50643 GCA_026544285.1 Pachyrhizus erosus
AAAATTTATAATTATTATTTTTTAAAATGTAGTTGATTTTTTAATTTTAAAAGATATACAGTTAAGCGTTGTCTATTTTAAATATTAATAAAAATAAATTAAAAAAAGAAATTTTATCAAATTTTATCAATTTTTAACCTATTTCTCTCTTAGAATAAAAATTATATTTTCAAATAAAATTAAAAAAAATATAAAATAAACTTCTTATATCATATTGATCCAACAAACATTAAATTAAAATAAAATATAATAAGTTATTCAATCTTATCTCGTCACCAAACATATCCTAAATTTTACCTTTTAAAAGTTTGTTCTCATTAAAACCACTAATCCACATGCATAGAAGTGGAGACAATCCATCACACAAGTATTTTATTTTTACTGCATAAATAATTTTTTTATCCTTATAAAAAAATAGATGTTTCCCTTATAGGATAATTTTTTTAAATGAATGCAAAACGTCTTAAGAGATAAAAGATAGAATAAATTGAATTTTTTTGTTATGAGATTATGTATTTTATAAAAAATTATAATATTTTTATAAAAATATTAAAAAAAATATTTTGCCCCCATTGAAATTTTTTTTAGATCCCCCTTGGTAGAAACTCTATCTTACAAAAAATATCGTCTCAAGAGAAATAATGATTTCTTAAGTGAATTGATAAAAATATTTTGAAACCTTCAAATACATTATTTTAAACCTTAAAAAAAAAAAATACATACGCACAGTCTATAAGAAAAAGATAACAAAGGTTAGTACGTAATTGAAATAAAAACCCTATATTGAAAATTTTACATTCTTTGTAGTAAGAATTGATGTGAAAAGTATCTTTGATTATTAATACACTTGATTTAAGAAGTCCTATAAAAAATTACAAAAGTTATAAAAGACATTAACGTTTTAGATTAGTTGTATGAAAAATCAGTTTAAAAAGTATTTTTTTCAATTCTTAATACAACTAATTTAAAATCTCTTACCAAAGATTTCAAAAGTTACAAAAGACATTCACTTACTAGATAAGTTGATAAATAATTAATTTTAAAAATATTTTCTACATCAATTATTAATATAAATGATCTAGAAAATATTTTTTATATTGAATATAAAGTATCCAATGTAAAATGTTCATTTTAACATAACAAAAATATTAATTTATCACATTATATAACAAATTCGAAGAACCTATATAAGTTTCTGCTGTTAAAAGCATTTTTTTTTACCATTATATGATTGTTATTTTTTGTAAGAGGCCTAATACCATTATACCACTTAAACTAAGCTGAATAAATAAGCAAAATTAATCTTTGTAAACCTCTTTTCATTTAACACTAGTCGAGGAAAATCAGCTCTTCTAAACTTTCTTCAAATCAATTTTCTAGATATTTAACCCCAAGCAAACACCAAATTGGTTGGACTAAAACTAATTGGGAAATATGTCCACAATCCACATCAGAACTATTCCATCCTTTACTTACAAACCTAAACAACAAAACTACAAGGAAAAGCAGAACCAAAACAAAAGATGACTGAGAAGAATTGGGAAGGCCATACATTACAGATTCGTTCAGGTAAATTGCTCTGAAATTGAATTGATGAGATCAGAATAGACTCAGCACAAAATAAGACTGTAGAATAGACCATATTCATGCACAAACTGAAAAGGAATAATTTTTTTCCTTTATGCCATTTTCCTACACCAAGAAATTTATTAACATTAGCAAGCAACGTAGAAAGCAAAGTTCACATGTCACAAACCAGAAAGAGATGATATGACAATGGCAGGTGGTGTTGGGGTATAAGACTCAGCATCTGTCCAATTGGTCTCTCCCCAATGCTTCAACATATTTTCCCATGAGCACAAGTTATCTATGCATTTCTTCAACCTCTTATCTTTAACTTTAATTTGCCAATGCCCATTTGTGTAGTTAGCAATTTCAGCTTGCCTACGATCCCATTCCAACTGTGCCTTCTGCTTTGACTTCAACATGCAAAACTGTTGCAAAAGCTCAGGCATTGCATCATGCACCTTCCACCACCTTTCATGAGCATTATCACTTGCGAACTCGTGAAAGATATCACTGTTCCAGTTACAATCATAGTCCCGGTAGCACAACCATGGCTTCATTCCTAGATAGTGAAGGACATAGAGAATTGGAGGGTCAGCACCAAATAACATAGTCTTCATTTGCTTCTTCTCTTCCTCGTCACCAACCCAAAAATGCTTCAAAAAGTTCATGTGTCTTGGCATTCTGTGCCACCATGTGAATATTTCATTTAAGTATCCCTGGTCTCCTCCATTGTAGGACTCAAACTCATTAATGTGATCCATTAGGAGCTTGAATGTACAATTTGATGGCTCAACCACCATAACACCTGAGTTGAAAAGAGTGGCATTATTTCCTGTTGCAGTGATTTCTGGCATTCCAAATAGGAAATCTATATTTCTTAGGATGAGCAAATCTGCATCAATGAATATTATCTTGTCATAATCTGTAAGCTGCCACAAACGGAACTTGCTGTAGTTCCATTCGTTGTAAGCATCTTTTTCAGCTTTTGGGTTTCTTATCCTTTGTATTGTCCTAATTTTCCATCCTGCTGCTTCTAAACCACTTCTGTGGTACTCACTTATTGTCTCATCAACAAGTATAACTAGGTCTCGAGTTGATCCAGACATGCGGATGCTTTGTGCCGCAGCAATAGCTCCACAAACATAAACGTGAGCTGAATGGAGAATTGTAGCATATGCTTCTCTACGAACATTTCCCACGTAAATCAGCTCTGTTTGCATTGCAGTTAGATCAATTTTATTCATGTCATTTACATGATAAAAGAAATATGACGAAGAGTAGACAATATGATAAAGTTCTATAGTTCATGGATGAGAACATAACAAGTCCGTTTTAAGTAGAAAAAGTCATTTTCCTGGTTGTATATTGAGTTTCAAGTTTAAACAGCTTTGCCTCTAAAGAGAACTTCATCATTTCAAGAATATATATTTTGTAGGTTGAATTCGTGGTTCTTGAATAATCGTTAAGTTCAAAATCAACTTTATCATGCAACGGTAAATTGGTTCAGAAGTATGTGTTAGAAACAAGTCATTGCTAGTAAAAGCATTGGTAACGGTATATACAAGTTCCCACTTTATATGCTTGTAAAAGTACTGTGATGTTATCATGTTACGCCTGTGACGTGTTAGAAAAAAGAGAGTAGAAGTAACCTTTGCCCCTCAAAGGAAGTGCAAGTTCACAAGATCCTACTGGGAGGTGGAGTTTTTCTCTCAAAACATTCAAGTTTGGTTTGTATAACCACACACTCCCTTCATGTCTCACAAGTTCTTTGCAGGTAAACAAATTGGGTGTTGGAAAGAAGTTGGCAACCATAAGCACATAAACAAGGTAATTGCCTTTGAAAGAGGTTGCAAGCCTAGCTGCTGCTAGTTCCAAGTGAAACCGAGCAACATCTCTAGACCAATTACCCCCACTGGCACGAGGAAGCTTCACAGCTATGAGATTGAGCCTTATTCCAGGAGATCTAAGACTTGGAAGAGAAGGACAAATGGGTACTTCGGTTTCTTCTTCCTCATCAATCCATTCTGGGTATAGGGATTCCCATGTCACATTTTTTGCAGCATACTCCAGGTCAAGAACAACTTGTGTGGCATCAGGCATAAGCTGTTCCCAGTGGCCTAACTCAGTCTTATTGAAGTTTAGAAGGCCAACCCCTTGAAATTCTTTTTTCCTAGTCAGTTTCTCAGTAATTTGCAATATATCAGCCCAGTTAATATCTACATTCGATACATACCGAGGATCTGAACCACCCCATATCCACCTGTTCACAAAATTTGGCCTGCATGATATAACTTTGAACAATGAATTGATTCTATTGAATCCATTTTTACTATATACTTACAGAACATTTTAGTTTCTCTTTTGGAAATCAAATTACAATAATGACATGGCAAAATTACTTTAAGATGGTTGCAGAAAAGAAATGGCAAATTTACTGATAAAGACTAGTAATTTGACACATTACACACTAAAATGAGAAATTTACTTTGTCTTCCAAAATTTATGTATGAAGAATGTAAAATAATCAGTGTCATCAGTGTCCATTGTGAATCATTTTGTTGCTATTTCACAAAAATGTAATACTTTAGAAGCTATTACCATCCTCAATTCCTAAAATAAAGTTAACTATAACAAGGTTACATTCGTGAATTGTGAATTTGTGAATTGTGGGCGAGGGAAGAAAAAATGATATATAGTTGTAGTACGAACACAGTTAAAGATAGCTTATGCATACCTGGAGCCAGAGCTAGATAAATGATTGCTGTTGTAAAACTTTGTAGAATACAGGAGCGTTACATAAGTGCCGCAAATGGTTATCAATAAGACAAAAGATTTTAAGAAAGAAAAGTTGCATCTTGAGCTTCTATCTTGGATGGATAACTGGATAGGCTTCTCAACGTCTTCTGCATTCCTTTTTGGTAATCTTCGCCTGTATAAATCTACACTGTAGCACGTATTTATTCAAGATCAAAATAATATATATAAGCAAAAGAAATAAAGGAAGAAAATACATTAGAAACAACTGCAGATTAGAGATTTAATTAGACTCAAGCAAGGCCTACAAAGTAATGGAACTTTGAAGGCATATTCCTGAAATACTTATCTGTGTGATCCCTATACTAGAGTTTGTGACAGTTTGGCGGAAAATACAGTAAATCTACTATGAATAAAATGCTTATGAATTCTTCCAAACTTAATTTGTGTAAAATATATTTCTAAAAACACCTGGGTCCACATGATTTTTAAAGCATGCAAAAGTTGATTAAACCAGTTCATCGTATACATTTGTGAAAGAACTTAAAATAACTTTTGAGAAAAAAAAATTAATTCCTCATAAATGACGTTTTGTATTTAAGTTGTGAATGACAAAATAAGGTTTATGATTTCCTTAACCTTAAATAAGTTATTAGGGGATACTTTGTTTCAATAGCGAATCCATTGACTTGGATTAGTGTCGTTTGGTGCATGCATGGACTAAACTAGCAGCCAAATCTGAGAATAAGAATGGATAAAGATGCATGGAACCCCATGCTATTTGATACTTTGATGTTTTTTTCAGCGGAGGGAAGAAAAATAAAATGGATGAAAATAATCAAGATAGATAAACATAAGTGAAAAATAAAATGTAACATAAAGATGTTTAGTTGAAATGAAATAAGAAAAAAAATAAAAAAAGAGTAAAAATAAGTCACAAATAATATAGTTAGTCTTATTTTTTTAAAATTATTTTTCTTTTTTTTTACTCTAATAAATAATTAAAAAAATCTATTTTTTTATTTTCTTATTTTCAAATTCACAATGAAAAAGAATGAAAGAAAAATGTAAGTATAATAAATAATATGATTTGATAAAAAAAGATAAAAGAAATGGATGTCAAATAAGTGTTTGAAATATGAGTATTTATATATTATTATTTAATAAAAATTCTTTTTAATATTGTACCAGATTATCTTTTCTATGCGTTTGGTAGTAATGATAAGTTTTTTTCTCAATTGTAAAAAAATAAAAAAATCACGCAATTGTAAATAACGCTGTTGGCCATTTTATTGATAATTGTGGATTTGGGTTGTCCACTGCCAAATGCAGCCCAAGCGATTGCAGATCAAGTAAACATGGATCCAGCCTGGCCTAATACAAGGTATTTAGGCTGGTCCGTTTTCTATTTTCTTTCTTCTTTTATAAAATTAGAGTATAAAAATGTTAATTGAAAATTATTTTATTTTATTATGTTATATTAAAAATTAAAATTAATTATTATTTTTTGTTTGAAAACAATGTTTAAGTAAATTTTGAAAAACAAACCGGTCCATGTTGGGTAAAAAATTCATGTCAAGTAAGGCCGAATGTACAACTGGTCCAAGTTGGGTAAAAACAATCATATTTTGCTTCAATTTTGTTTTTCTAACTCGTACAATTATTCAGTTTGACGTTATTATTGTTTACTATTTTTAACCTCAAACATAAGTACAAAAACTGAAGTGTAACATCATCAAGCTTTTATTGGCATGAAAAATACTAACAGTATACTCTTTTTAATATATTTTTAATCATTGATTAAAATTTATCAAAAATATAAATAAATTCATTAAGTAGAGTGACATTTCATAATTCTCAAAAAAATTTATCTAGAAATAAAAAAATATATTAAAAAGTGTGTTAAAGCATACAAGAGGAGTTGCTCATCTAACCAATAACAAGAACGTACTGCTGGAAAGTATCTAAATTTTTAGTAATTCCATCTTTTTCACTTTAGATGACAATCTCACTAATTTTTAATTGTATTTCACACAAATGGAAGGAATAAAAGTGAGAGATAAATTGTATGGTATATTCAAGAAATATTTTAGAGTTGTTGAATTAAAGTGTTAATTAAGTTGCTTAAAGTAATAAAAATAATGTGGTATTATAAAATATGTGAAAAATATACAAAATAAATTTTAGCTAGTTGTATAATTTGCTTGGATGTTACCTTAAAAAGTGTGTAGCTAACTTTTCTCTTGTTAGCATATTATAATCGAATTAGTATACTACACAGGTGTTGTTGGTGAAAGTGTATTAGACCTTATGAAAATTAGTCCTAGACAGTGATTTTCAGAGCAACTTTTCAAATCAATGGAGAGAAGAGGAACACCCTGTTAGGAGCAACAATGATAAAATTGAGAACGTAAAGCAGAAAGTCTAACAAGATGGAACTTACATGGATGCTGGAATCCGGTGTCTACCTTCAATGGCACGTGGAGAAGTACCCATTGTTCGTCTTATAATAACTTTTCACTTTTCAGCTACAGGGGCATGCAACATCTGAGCTATACACACGAGTGACTAACATCAGTGAACTCATCAAAGCCCAAGGTAACATATATTAAAATAAAAACATAGTTCAAACGACTACGTCTATATATATGGTGTTGTGGACAAAATAAATTAGAACTAGGAAATCATCGTTAGGTGTATTCATAAACTGAACATAAACATCTATGTCAAGATGCAGCGTTTAAATTTTCAAGACCTCTTCATCTCCACAACCACAATCCTCAGAGAATTTGATATGATAGATTGATAAACTAAAGTTATTATTATAAAAATGAGAGAGAGAGAGAGATAGAGAGATGGAGAAGAGGTTGAGATATCTCGATAACATGGACACATTTTAAAGGCTTGTTGAGAACAAAGATAAAGAGATGGAAGAGACACATTATGACATAGTTGGGGAGTTTGAGTCAATGTAGACAGCCTGACAGAGTAACTTCCTTGAGAATTTTTTTTCTTCTTTCGGTTTCATTTTACTTTTGGGTAGTCACCAACTCTGCCCCATCTTTCAATATATTTTTCTAATTCCTAGTTTTTCTTCTATTTTTAGCCCTTTTCCACTTTGATGATGGAGTGAAAAACTTCCTGCTTGCATTCTTTATCCTGCTTATGTAAAACAATCATTCAATATTGATTTGCACTTGACAATCCACTATAATAATAATTAATACGAAGAGGACATGATGTGTGTATCTACATGCAATACACTTCAACTTTGCACTTTTAGTGGTTGGGGAAGTCAATTAACAGTCAATTAGTGAGGTTAAGTATGTATGATACTAGCAACGACTTTTAAATTCTTTTTAAGTTTTAATCACTTTCAAGAGCAAACGGTAATTAAAACTTCTCAGAAATTTTCACCCTGAAGAAATAAGTAGTACTTTTAGCATTTAGGTACCAAATATGCACACACTTAGCCCCTTTTCGTTTTCTCAATCATTTATTTAAAGTTTTTTGAGAAAAAAACTTTTTGTGTAGTAGCTGGAAGAAATTAGCTTAACATTAATGAAAACAAGTGTTTATTGGATTGAGAGTTAAGGTCCCAATCCATGCATGCATGTTTCAGGTCAAATAGGTTATATTCTAAAGTATTCCCTTAAACAAGGAATGATATACTACTTTTCGATCTTATCAGACGTATATTTGCCACCTAATCTTGAATTTTTAATGCTCAGGACTCGGTTTTCTATCCTAATCCTCTTATCTTATCTTGAAAAATAACACACGATAAATTTTTTATCCACGGTAGGTAAAGTCTCTTTTCATTACAATTTTCTCTTTATGTTTAAGTACACAAGCATTTGAAGAAATTGAATGGCAGACAGCATCAAACAACTAAAATATCTGCCAGAGACAGTTGCATTACCATTTTGTTGTGTTTTCATTATTATCTTACAACAAACTTAGCCATCCTTTAAATTGATGATATTCATTCAAGTGTCCTTTCATACTATTTCACCAAACCTCTTGTTTAGTCCCTATCAAATATCAATAAAATTAAATGTCAAAAATACAGTAAGAAGGTTAATTAAAGGAATCACATAAGATATGTTTGTCAACCAGCAAAAGATCATTGATCATTGCATCAGTTGACCACCCTTGCTCCCTTCGATAATATTGTTCTTCCTTGGGTTTATGCTCTCGAGTTAAGGCATATATTTAGCGTGAAGAGGAAAAAGCATAAGGAAGAATTTTCCATGTATAAAGTGCCAAGGGCAAATGCAAGTAAAAGTTTGTTGGTGGCAAGGCCTCAATAATAATAATAGTAATAAAAAAACTTCAAACCTTAATTAATAAAATGAATCTTCTAAAACCAGAGGCAGAACTGGTGCCAATCTTATAGTGGGTACTGACATGGAAGCATTGCACTCGTCGCTATGCATACCGTTACTGCATTACCATGCCAATGTTCATACCCAACAGTGAGAATGTAGGAAAGACAAGATCACAAGAATTGAAAAGGACAACACCTTGGTTTGAATATATGTTGAGAGGTGTTCATATTTAGTTTACGTGTCTCGGAGAGAATTGTTTCGAAAGAAGGATAGCTGTGGGTTGTATAATTAATATATAGAATTGTTTATAACTAAAAGCGACAAAGGAGTTAGCGATCCTTAAATCCAGGGAATTATAAATGTATAGATAGCAAGGATTTTAGTCTAAGATAAATACTTCTCTTTATATAATTAAAATTTATACTAAATAAATATTTTTAATTTATAAATTATATAATTAAAATTCATAATAAATAAATAGTTTTAAATATATAAATTATATTTTAAGTTTATAAAGATGACTTAAATTGAAATATAAGAATATTTTTAACTATTAATAATTTTTTTTTATAGATAAAAGAGAGTTTTTATAAAAGAAGAAAGTGATAAAAAAAGTATATTGAAAAAAATTGACAAGTGAAAATAAAAAGTATACAAATAAACAACAATAGTTTGAAATGATTGAAATATAAATTTTTTGGTTGTTACAATAATAATGTGTGAAATATACATCTAAAATAGAGGGAAAAAAAATTGAAATGGACAAATTTTTAAGGTGAAAAACACTTTTTTTCTCCTATTGTGAAAAAGGAGGTTCCCACTATTAGATCTCTTATTTTTCAAATAGAAAGTTAAGAATTTTTTTTAACTATTTTCTTTTCTTTGTGTTTCCCAAATTCTCCCTACCTCTTCTCTCACCGTGTGTCTTTAGTGTTGTGTAGCAAAAGAGGGATTAGGTTTTCATGCGTTGACCAAGCTTAGCAACTATAGAAATGACGATGTCATAACAATAAATTAGCGACATTGTTACCTCTGTTAAGAGGATTTGCAAGATAAAAAAAGAGTGGGTTTGTAGTGGTTTGAAGCCACATGTGGTGATGTCATGGCCAAGTGTGCAACAAAGAATAGGGTCACATAGAGGTTGTTGATAGTAAAGGGGAAAATGAGCATAAAGAAGGTCACACCTATGGTGACAATGAGATTTTATTGTGATTTGAAATTTTTGATGTGTAACAAAAAATAGGGTTGTGTAGTGGATCACACCCACAACGGTGATAAAACTTCAGTGTGTTGACTTGGATTTTTTTTATCTTATTCCTTATTTGTCATTTTTTTCATTTTGTTTGTACAACTTTTTTTTTTGGTGATAAAATCATGTTTTCCTCACATGGGTTGTAGTGTGAACATCAAATAATGGGTAGGAAAAAGGGAAGGGTGGAAATCCACATGGGTGACTTTGATATGTTAAAGTTTGATGGTTTAAGGGTTTTAAGTTAAGGTTTAGGGTGAATGGTTATGTGGTTGGTAGTGATGCCATCAACAAAGGAGGAATTAACAATGATAATGGATTCTTCAAGGGGAATTGATGGTGGACGTTGTCATCAAAGGGTGGTTGCGATGAATGTCATTGACTTTATTATCACTATTGGTGTCGTCGTGCAACAATAAAAGTTGCACAACCTAGAGTGTGAAGGTGGTAGGGAAAAATTAGGACAAACAAAGAAAAAAAAAAGTTCAAAAAATAAAAATAACTTAAATTTTCCATTTATATGTTAAAAAAATAATAAATCTAACAATGGGAACCTCTTTTTCCATAATGAGAGGCCTAAAAAGGTTGTCCACCTTATAATTTCTCTTGAAAATATCTAATTAAAACTAGAAAAAGAGTGAGTTTGATTCTTCAAATTGTATTATTAGAGTAAAATTTTACATATGATTTGAAGAAGAAAAGGAACATGCTTGTTTTAGCGCTTGACCACTATGGGTTAAGTTTGTTTCAATTTTTTCTCAAACAAACTAATTCATTTGGTTTGATATTCTTGTCATCATGCTTAACCCAATTATACATGTTGTAAATAAGAGATTAGAACAAAAACAAAAAATTGAAACTTTTAGGTACCAACTTTGGTCATGAGACAAGTAAATAAAAAACATTAATTTCAACAACCACTTTTAATCTTATCATTACTATTCTATACCTCTTAAATTTTAAAATTTCTTATGACTTTTATATTAACCATTAACCGTTATGGTAATATTTAATCTTATTTAAAATTATTAAATATAAAAAGAATATTCAAATTATAAGATATACGAACTTTTATAGTAATATTATTCATCTTTTCTTATAATTTTTTAGGAGTATTAATGATAATATTCAATCTTACTTGTTCAGTTGTCACTTGACATGAGATTATAATAGATTAATTTTTAATATTTTTATTCATGACATAATAAACAAATCCTTATTAAATAATAAAAATATAAGTTATTAAAATATTATTTTTTAAAAATATTTTAAATAATAAAATTTTATTTTGATTATTATTTGTAAATTATATATAATTATAAATAATAAAATATTTAAGTTATTTTACATTGTTATTTAATAATGATTAATAAAAGGGTAATACGTGCGTGTAACTCCTCAATTTAAAAGTTAGGGTGTTGGAGTTAGTTTTTAATGACTTGAAATTGTAAAAAAAAAAAATAGAAATTCAATAAAAAAAAATTAAAATATAAAGTATTTAAATTTAAGTTTCAATTGTTTTTTATTACTTGAACATTGTGATGAAATTTTTTAAAATTTATTTAATTGTGTCAATTAGGAAAGAAAAAGTTTTAAGTAAATAATCAATATTTTTTTTTTTAATTTAAGTCTTTACTTTAAGAGGTTTTTAATTAAATAAAATGATAAATAATCGACATTTTTTTTTTTCATTTCTCAATTGTCACACTTTTTACACGACTAAATTAATTTTTTTAAGGATTAAATTGTCACTAATTTATACATTTAAAAATTAAATAATTTTTTTATCCTTAATTAAAATCTTACATTAAAACATTCTCTTTGGGAGAGTGTAAGTGTGAACTAAAGTTTATATGTTCGTAATTTAAGTCTCACCTTGAGGGTGCTTTTAATTAGGCAAGGGTCGTTCATACCTATTCCAGTAGTTGGCATCCATCTACCTTGGTAATGTCTGCATCTTTTTCGTCCTTTGATATTATCCTCAACGTCGCACTTAGCATGCTCCACTACTCATTGAACTAGTCAAACTATCACTTTAAACCAAATTGTCTCCTAACCATGAATCTCCCATTTACACTATAGTTAAGGTTGAATGAAAAGAAGAAAATAATAAAATAATAAATATTTTTTTATTGTTCAATAAATTCAACTTAAATCCCTAATAATATTTATTAAAACATAAAATAGAAGAACTATTTTAATCTTTTTATGTTGATGTATTATAATAAAAAAATTATTTTTTAAAAATAATTTTGTGTGATCTAATTAAGAGGATAATAAACTTGATAACCTTAATAATAAGAACGATATATATTTTACATGACTTGTTAGTTTGTATGAAATACTTTTTTTCATTAATTATGATTTTCTTTTTTTACTAAATAATTGAAACAAAATAATTTTTTGTTTTGTATTATTTTCTTCCAATAATTTTATATCTTAATTAAGTGATCATGTCATTATAAAATATTTTATAATTTATTCACCTCATTCTTATCTAATAAGTTCTAAAAATAATTTAATGAATTTTTTCAAATACATCATTTAATTTTAATAATTATTTTTTCATTGCCTAGGTTAAAATTTAACCACTGATAAATTTTATGATTCACATAGCTATAGCTAAAAATGAAGTTGAATTAAATTTAAAAGGTTTTAAAGATTTAAAAAGATAATTAACATCTTAAATATTTAAACAGAAATTTAAGAAGAATGTTAATTAGGACAATTGATATAATAAAATAATATTATTTGATTAATATGTTCTTATTAAAAGAGTTAATTGAATAGCACTCGTCGGACTTGAAAAAATACTTTATGAAATGAGTGGAGTACCAGAAAATATTAAAAAAGAGACTATTTCAATACAATCATCCAAAATATCTATACGAATCAATTCATTATTTTATATGAATACTATCTTATGTTGACCTTTTTATAAGGATCTGATTGAAAAGGGAATCATGTTTTCATCTTTTACAAGATAAATACCTTCAAATAAAGTAAAAAAAATTTAAAGGGACAATCCGACAAATCATATTTGAAATAAATGGAGTCTATGAATATTTGTTTCTTTTCTTCTTCTTTTTTATTGATTTTAGTCTTTTAACTTTTTTTTAATACCTTAACTTGTTTTATAAAAGAAATAAAATCAATTAAAAATAGTAATTAAAAACAGAAATGTTAAAAAAATTAAAAACTAAAAAATAATAAATTTGTTTATTCATATGTTTTTATTAAACACTTTAAACCTTTATCATTATGAAAAATGTTACGAAGACACTTTCTTATTGACATACTCTTTCTTATTACATAGAATTTAATAAAAATTATAAAATAAAAAAAGATGGTTATTAAAATAATCTGAAATTATTAAATTATGTAATTTTTAATAAATAAATTTTAATTAATAAAAAATTAATGTGTTTAAAATAATAGACTAAATAGTATGTTTCTAATCATTCTCTTGTGATTATTGGTTCATGAAAAAATATATTATAAATTATTTATAACTTAGTAGTTTGAATTTAATCTTTTGTTTTAAGTTTAAATCTATTATTCAACAAGTTAAATTGTAAAGATATCCAGATTTTGTCATTTATAATACAACTTGAATAAGATAATCTCAAATTAAAAATACTGTGAACTTATATAAAAATTTGATATTATTAAATTTATCTTAAATCCATTTATAATGGATGTCTTTGAAGTATTAGTCAGAAATAAAAATACAAAAACGAATTCATACTTTCTTAATTAAGTCATTTAATTGGAATTATTTAATAAAATATATCAAGTAAGTTTAATTCAGTAATTTAAGACACTCGTTGAAGTATTAGATTTTATTTAATGGTTGAAAAAGGTAATATATATTAAAAAAAAAATGTTAGATTCTAAAGAAAGTATATTTAACTCAATAATTGACGTATGCCAATAGACAAAGAAAGAAAAGGGTTAGGTGGATTATGAACGTCCCTAATATGCTGCGATGAATTATTTACAGATTTAGCACTTCAATACGTGTGTAGAAATGAAACGATGAAAGGGAAAGAAGTGCGTAGTTGGAAGCAAAGAAGGATAATTGAATTAAAAATGAAGAGGGAAAGGAAAGGGACGTGTTCGTTTGTCCTATACGTCACCAAGCTTCCCATGGTTTTGTTGCCACATGTTTTTTCCATTGCCACTGGTTTCATTTAAATGCGTATACTGGGTACAGCTTAATCAATGTCTCAGTTAATTTTTCTATCTCTTGGTCCTTTTGAAAACGTAGCCTCTCTCATCCATAACTTATTCATGTCTATATCATTCCGTCAAGTCACTTTTTTGGATAATATTTATTGGGACTGTAGATAGGTTTTAGATGTTTCTCCATATGATAGTAGACTTAATGTCCCTCTCTCTCTTCTTTCTATTTGTGTGGGTGATAAAATCTTAAAAATACAATGAAATACACAAAGAAACACAGATAATAGAACGGCCCAAATACTGAGCCTTAGCTAGCCAGCCACCACACCACACCACATGCAGTGATAGGCACCAAATTTTGCGGACTCTAAGCAATAAAAACAAATTAAATTAGATTCCCAGTTTTATTTCTTCTATATATTTATGTGATAGGTTGTATTCTTACATGAACACACGTAATTCCTAGGATCAAAAAAAAGCTACAACTATTTGACAACTTACTAATGGAAGCTCATATCACAAATTGGCTCTCTGTGTATTCATAATTGCTGCTACTACATGACTAGGATTGCCGTACTGACACTCTTTCAAACTTCTTGTGTTTGCTGGAGGAATAAGAGTCACTAAAATTAGCTTGCTTATAATGGACACAAATAATATATATTGAATTTAATATTGATTTAGTTTATACTACACATACATTCCAATCTATATTTACTAAAATTTAATTTAAGAATTAATATAAATATATCGTTATTCGCTTCACTTAACTCATTTTAAAGGTAGAGAGCTAAATTATTTGTGGTATATTAATGCAACATTTCAATCCGTACAAACTACTGTCGAAATATTTTTGTTTAATCAATTAAAGCTATGAAATAGAGTTGAGAATCTTATCTTCTTATAAATATTGGTTTGGATTAGACTTGTGACCCAACTTGCATTATAAATTGTCTTGACCCAAATTGTCTCAACCTTAATTTACATGCGTTGAGTGGAATCATATTTAAATACAAATGCTTAAAATAAATATGTAAATAGTATATTGTACTTTGATTGAAAGCAAAAGTTATTCTATCATTACATCAATTATTCTTAAGATGTATTAGACTACATATAAAAGAATTTAACTCTTATTCAGCTTTTATAAATAGTTAAGTACTATCCATGTTAGTGTATCATATAAGTATTTAATATACGTCATCATTTTTTGAAACTCTTATTAATTTAAATATCAAAATACATTTTGTAGTTATCTCTTTACTCATCTCTCAAACATATTAGAGTTTGACCAAATCAAAAAAAATTTAAATCTCAATACATTTAAAGTACACTAAAATTATTATTCATAAAAAAAATTATACATTAACAATATTAAATAATTTTATATCATCATTTAATTTCAAACTAATCTGTATAATAAATTTATTAATTTTTATAATAATTACTTTAGAAATAATACTAATAATAATTTATAATTGAATATTGTATAAAATTATTTTATACTCACTGTACATGATTATTAAATTAAAAAAAATCTAAAACTAGTAATTAATCTCAAACATATCAACAATCCATTCCATTAACATTTTGGTCCATCTCAAACAAATAAAGTATTATCTTACAAAATTATCACCACAGGAAATTTTATTTTATTTTTAATAATATTTGTTATTAATAGTTTAAGTCACCTGTCCTATTTGAGTTACATGGCTAGCATATCGAATATTGTATCTATTGTTGTGGGAATAAAATTCTCACTCTAGTTATAATATTTTGTCATTGGATTTAATTTTCTATTACATAAGATTTCATTGACAAATATGTATCTTTTAGTCATGCATACATAATACATTATATATTTTTTTGTAGTTGAAGCTTTGGAGGAGAAAATAGTGCTCTCAAAGAAAGGAAAGTTACTGAACTTGAAAAAAACATAGAGAAAAATTTATATTTATAGAGGAACTCCAATGATAATAATATATTATAAATATATTTAAGTTAATATGAAAACTTATTGGCTTAATAAAAATATTTTAAAATGCAATAACGTCAATATAATTAAAAAAATATTATTTAAGAAAAATGAATTTAAACATATTTATTAACATTAACATTATATATATATGAGAAACAATTAAGTAAGAATAATTTTCATTATAAAAATTAGAAATATTATACAATCATATGGATATAACTAAAATTAAAAGTTAATTAATGTTTATATGATATTTTAAGAAGTCATTTGTACCAATAAAAAAATCATAACCATTTAAAAAAATTGAGTGATTTAGCTAAATTTATCATAATAAGAATTTATATGATCTATACACATATGACGTATATATTATTCAACACCAAAATATTTATTTAAAATGATGACTTAATTAATAAAATACTTAAAAAAATCATTTAAAAACATTTGAAGGGATCATTTGAGGTGGTTGTAGGTTTTAGTTTATATTTTTTAAATACAATTTTCAAAACAAATTATGTTTAACTAAAATGATATTTAAGTGATTTTCAATCTAGTTTTAAAATATTTTTATATTCATTTTTAAAGTAAAAAAAGTATTTATGAATTTGATAATCCTTAATTATTATGAAATTAAAACAAAAGAATTGTAGTTTTTGAAATTTTTTTAAACTTCCAACCAAAATTCATCCTAAACAAGCCCTAAATTTTGTATATCTAGCTTATTAGGTGATAATCCTTAATTATTGTGAAAATATATACTTTATTATGATTATTAAATTAATATAAATAACTTTTCTAAAAAAAATTCATATTACATATTTAATCATAAATCTTGCATAATTATTTTTTTTTTTACTGAATGATGAATTTGATTCCTGAGTGTATTTAATAATCTCAAATGGATTCCTAGTCAAATATTTTTAAAAAATATTAAAAATATGACGATTTCAGGTTAGTTCCTTCATGTTGTAATTAAAATACAATTTAATCCTTGCATATAAGAACTAAGTTACATTTTAATGATAACATATAAAATTAAATTATATTTTAATAATAACACGCAAAAACTTATTTGAAATTAACAAATTCCACGAAAGACGAAAGTCACTTCTAAATACTTTTTTTTTTTTAATTTACTGGAAATCAGAAATTAACCTGAAACTGTTGTACATTTTAAAGGTCAAATTGACCATTCAACCTAATTTTTTAAAATAGATATTATGTTTTAGTTAAAATTGACGTAAAATTTTGTAATTAAATGTCTAACAATAATTTTAATCTGATAATTACACTTAAGCGTTTATATTTTTAGAATAAAAAAGAGTTTTCAGTTGTATCTATATAACTTTCAATTATAAAGACGATATTTTATTTTGAATGATGGTCATAATAAGATTTAAGTCTAAAACTTTGTTCAGATTATTAAAACTTCACCATCAGCACAACCTCATCGAGTTTTATTATAACGACAAACTAATAATGGACGAGTATTTTTGTATTTATATTTTGAAATAAGTAATTTTTTAATAAAATAAATATTTTTTAGTATTTTGATATATTTGTTTAAATTATTTATTTTAAAATAAATTATTTTATTTTTTAATAAATAAATTTTATCTATTTTTTATAAAAACTTATTTTAAATTTAAAAAATTAATCAATATTAATATAATATTATTTTAATCCCAGATATGTAAAAACATTTTCAATTTAATTATCACATACAGTACTTTCATGTCAATCTAATTTACTGGCTATAACAGCGACTTATACGACGATGTTAAATACAATTATAGATATACAACTTAAATTAATTTTATATAAGGATAAAATTGAAATTGAAAGTAAGCATTTTATATAAGAATAGAAAACTAGTAGAGCATAATTTAAGGTAAAAAAAAAAAAAAAAGTGCAGTGTGGAACACGGGGCAAAGAGAAGGAATCATGGAATCTTTCCTTTCTAATGCTAGCCACATCGACCATTTAAACATTGCACGTTTTGCATTTAAAACACGAAAATATATAACTTGTGTCTTGCAACATTTCTAAGTTGGAAAAGGAAATCACTCCGACATTGCCCTACAAACAAATTCAATGAGATTCTTAAATCAGAAATACACGAAACTCATGATAGAGTACGTGGTTAATATAACATATATGAATTATGATATTTATTTCCATATCCCTTCCTACCTACATCTTCTATACCTTGGAAGAAGAAAAAAGAAGAAAATATGAAACGGAGAAGGATATTCATTTATTCAACAGTAGGATCCTCCAGTGAATTACAGGCGCTTTTTGCTCACAAAATACTTTTTTTATGGCACTGGCGCAAGTGACAATACAAAAACACTTGTGATGAAGATCACTGAATTGAGCATAGAGAACTCCAAAAATGCGACCAAAATTGGGTAGTTCACAGAATAAAGAAACTCCCCTAGCAACAATTTACACTCATGTTAGAAAATTGACTTGACAAACCAGATCCACCACCCAAATCCCTTTTCTTTGGCCTAAGTAATGGAGGTACCCAGTTACCCATAAAATCAGCATGTTCATCACCAATGACATCACCTTTATCTTCCACATAATTTTCTCTTCCATCACCTGCATGGCTAGGCTCTTTACGACTCACAAAAAGCCACTTGGCTTGCATGTATGAAGCGGTTCTCCATGGTGGCACGTGGAGACCCTTTTCTCTTAGGCACTGTTTGGCAGCAGAACATAGCAACGAAATTATCTTGCACAGTTTGTTCTCAGTTCCAACGAAAATGACCGGGACCGAGTCTGTCAGTTCTTTGTAGTGTTGTGTAGGCCTCGCAACTTCAAATTGGGACCTAAAATCTATATCTACTACGAGCCTCATAGGTTGAGCATAATTCTCCTCCTCTACTATCACCTCAATATACTCGTATTCACCTGTTAACGTTGCACAAACAAAAAATTTGAATTCAAGAAAGTAATAAAAGCTAAATTTCACTTCACGGTACCTAGTGCACCACATAAATTTCGATATCAAAGCACAAATTTAAAATTTTAGCATATGATCCACCAAAACGGTCCCTCGTGTCTAATTTCAATTTTGATATCTCCTTACCATAGCGAGCCAAATTAATAATCCAAGTATGTAGCAAATGGAGCCAAAGGATATTCGGGTATAGGTACGGTTGAATTTCAAGATGGGGTAACAGAGTGAAAAATTGAATTAGAGATTAAGAAAAGGCAGAGAAAGAAAGACCCACCAGCAGGACAACCCAAAGAGGTGGTCCAAGACGTGTGGCATATGGAAGCATTAAGGCCATCCATTTCCATCCTCATAACAAGCCATCTACTGAGACTGGTAGTTTTCCCCGTACCCTTTCTACCTCTCATATGCTTCAATACACACTTCAATACCTTAGCCTCAGATGCTGTATCACCCCCACTCCTTAGAATATCCTGAAACCCGTTACAACATAGAAAAAACATATAAGAGACAACCTTAAAGCAAGACAAATTAAATTGGACAAAACATTGAATTCATTGAACTGTACCTGTAGAATAAAATATTGGGTTCGGTGATTTAAGGTGTGGCAATTTGAGGAAGTGGAACTTGTGGGAGATGTTGATTCGGATTCTATAAAATCTTGCACCATTTGTACCAACTCGTCTTCCTCTAAACTTCCCATCTTAGTTTTTCTATTCTCTAGTCAAAGAGAAGAAGAATAGAGCTTAGTGGAAATTCGTGTGAGGTTCGTATTTATTATATATAATAGGTATGGCGGTGGAACAGCACCTGTGTGGTGACAGATCATAGATGAGGCCTAGTACTGATAAGGTAAATTAATTAAATAAAACAAAAAGGAACCAAAAAATAAAAATAAAAGTTGATAGCGGTTAAAAATGTTGCTAAGGTATACTGTCGGAATATCCTTATCTTAATTCGTTGGTTAAATAACCATGAAAATGACATAAGTAAGTGATTTCAATGTATTCTAGAACTATCTCTCAAGGTTTCCAATTTTCCAATACGACTTGTGTGTCTCAGCTGCTAATGCATACATATGTCTTTTCATTTTAATCTCGATTGATTAGAGTGAAGATAATAAATTTGATTGTTATGGGAATAAAAGTCTATTAAACCATTTTTTGTATTGATATATAAGACTTTTGACTTCAAACTTTAACTTAAAATTTTTTTGTTTGAAGGAAACCTGGTCCACACCACTTCAACCAATTTGATTGGTTCTATAGCTTTACCTACGGCTTCGAGCATTTCAAACTTTTGTCAAGGAAATATAATTAATATAAAAAACGTTATCATATACTCATCGTACCCGAAAAAAAAAAAAAAAAAGAAGTCGTAAATTCACTGAAATCTAACTAATCAAAGTTTGCCTAATTAATATTTATCGTTCAGCTCTTCATGGTCTTGGAAGGGTCGCAGTTCTGCAAAATGGTGCGGCAAACGTAGTATTTGCGATTTGGTTGGTATCAATTTAAAAATATATATTATTTAATAATTAAAATAAAGTATTGATTGGTTTGTTTGAATTTATTTAAATATAATATTAAAACTGATTTGTTTTTTTGCAATTCAAATTGCATCGATTATTTGGTTTTCTTTTTGTTATTTTCAATCATGATACATATTAAATATATTTAAATTTTTTTCTTATAATTTAGCTTTTTTTTCAGTTTTAATCTTATAAAAATATTGTTTATTATCCCTAGCAGTTACAAACATTTTAATATCGGTCTTTGTCGTCCATTCTCATTAAAAAAAATTATGTGTCCAATGGAGACACGCATGGCATTTCTACACCAGCCTATTTTTGCCACATGTTAATTTCCACCTCTTTCTTTATAATTATTTTGTTTTAAATGGAGTGAAATGCTCATTTTGATTATTAAAAGAAAAAAATCATCACATACAAAGAGATTCAATTAGAGATATATGGATTTTATATTGACCTTTTCAACATTTTCATCTTCGAAGCATAAGTGAAGAGAAGTGGTGAAGGCTCGTGTTTGAATACATGTAAGACCATTTATGGATATCAGAGGAGATTTTTGGATACTTGTAGACCATTTATTGGATGTGGATGATTGCCATTTGAAAACAAGGTACGAGGGACAACTTTTGATATCTATTGCAAATAAGATTAGTTATTGAAGGGATGTTTAGAATTTAATTGAAATAAAATTTTTAAAAAAAGTATAAAGATATTTTTTTATTTCATAATCTGTTAAGATATCCTGAGTTTTTATTTATTTATAATTTTTTATAAATTTTACAATTGTTACCGAAATTTTTTCAATTGTGATATGTTGACTTCTATATTAATTTAATTATATGTAAATCATTTATAGTTTTTAGAGTTCAATATTTAAAATTTTAAACCTAGTGCTGCATAAGATATATGTGTCCTTAACATGAACTTTATATATCACATACATATAAAGATAACAAACTCTCGTGACATTAAGATTATGCATTTAATAATATTAATAACATACACACCCATAAATGATATATATAAATTAATTAATAAAATAATTTAAATTCTCAAATTATTTACCATTAATTATAGAATTTAAACAACATATATGTATGTCTATTTATTTTTAACTATGATTATTTATTTATTTTCTTTTGTGATGGAAACATTTTTTAACAAGAAAGTTATTATAAAATATAATTTAAAATAATATTATTATCAATACCCCTTATAAAATTGTGTATACATTTAAATTATATATGTAAATATTTTTACAAAATTAATACCTTTAAAATATATGTTATATAAATTATAATTTTTTTTGTAATTATGTTATAAGTGGAAAATTGAAGGCAAAAATTTAGTGTGAAAATTGAAAGGGTGGAAACACAAAAAATTAGGATTTATACACATGAATTAAATGGAAAAATAATATAATATATTTAAGTGAAGTAACTTAAATAATTTAAAAAATTAGGAAAGAAATTTCTGAAAAATTAGTATAAAGTTTTATATATAAATAAATAGATAGATATATAGATATAATTAATTTTAATTAAAATGATAGATTAAAAAATTATAATTGATATAGTGCAGTGCACAGTAGGAAATAAAATAATGAAATAAAACAATCCAATATAAGAAGTGTTAAACTTATTGATATTGAACACCAACTCAACATAAAATTTAGCCAAATATTATAAAACTTAGAGAAGTTATCCCACTCTTATTTCCCCTACTAACAGAAATGCAGTTCCCATTCTAAAGCTTTCCATCTTTTTAGGTGAATTCTTCCATCCTAACTTTTTGCTTAGCTTCCTTTCCTATACTTTGCTTCTTATTCTGTCATGCTTCTCAATTAGGCCATTCACCTCTTCTATTTCATTCGGCCATACTCTCCTGTCTAATGTTAATTTGGGCCTATCTTTATCTTATTGGGCTCTTTATTTTTTTCGGATCCAGCCCACTTTGTCTTGTATTTCACTTGTTGAGATATTTCTTAGTCAAATATCACTTCTGAGTTGTTAAGTTGTGTAGGGAAATGATTGCAAAATCTCTGCGAATCGATCTTTTAAGAGTCATATAATTATATGTACACTTTTCAATTGCACTCTTCTTCAGTGACTCTCAGAACAACCTCGGAGTCAGAAAAAAAAAAAAAAGTTATATACTAATGGTACGTTTAATTGGGTAAAAATATGAATAACAATATTTTCTATTCTGTTTAGTGGAACGGTAAGTAAAAAAATGAAAAAATATTTAACTTCTAGAAATAAATATACTTTTTTCCTTTTTATTTTTACTTTTTTTTAATTTTAATTTTTGTTCTCTCTTTACTTTTTTTTCATCCAGCCAAACATAACATAAGAATAAAAAATCAAATTTTTTATATTGATATAATTAATGAGTTTATATTAATATAATATTATTAATTATAGAACACACCATATTAATAAATGATTAATATGTATTATGAATATGTTATATTATTAGTGTAATGTAATTTAATATTAGTATAAACTTATATTTTTTCTATTTTATTTTAATTGTTGTCTTAAATTTTTTTTATACAAATCAATAAAACTTATTTAATAATTGAAAAAAATAATTTTATTAACTATGATGTAAGACAGTAAAAATATTTAAAAATTATATTAAAAATATAAATAAAAAATTAATTAATAATATATTAAAAATTTAAAATAATAATTTTTTCGTGATAATTTTTTTATTTTACACAATAATTAAAATAAGACACAGGAAATAATGTTTATATTAAGAGTGTTTTTAAAATTTGTTTCAACATTTTTCAAAATAAATATAGAAAAAAATGAAAGATGGATTCACTTTCAGTTGAACTTAATGAGTTTTAAATATAGTAACAAGTTAATTTTGGTTAAATAAAGACTTTATGAATACTTCTTTTAATGAATAAGCTCTTTTATTACATAAATTCATCATTAGACACTAGATACACTAATAATGTAGATATTCTAGTCACTTAGAAATTTAGAATAGTGAGTATTAAAAAAAAAAAAACAATGTCGTCAGGGCTTTGAAAGTATTAAATATTTTTAAAATGTTTGAAACATTATTAAAAGGATACAGAACTTTGAAAAATTATGAAGATTCATTAAAAAGATATAGAAACTTTGAAATGCAGTATAGATATATATCCTCTAATTTATGAAGCTTTGAAAAGTCATAAAAGAAAAAGAAGAAGAAGAAAAAAATCTCTCTCTTTAACTAGAAAATGCTCCATCCAAAATTGCTTCTATTGTTTGGTTTGCTCCAATGAACCATCTACGTCTACGCTATTAATTCCAAATTCAAATGCCAATTGCATCACAAGCCAAATCATTAATATCTCCATAAACGCTCCAACCACCAAGCATACAAATGGGATAACGCCATTTCCATTGAGTTCATTCTTTGATGCATCTCTCGGTATATATATTTACGAAAAATATTTTTTTTAATTGTTAGATATTTTAAAAATATTTATTTTTTATTTACAAAATTCAACTTCTTATTAAAAAAAAAATTCAATCGTATCATTTTCTTTACCTAATTTTTAATTAATTTACACATATATATTTATTATAGACTAGAAATAAAAAAAGAATACAAAGAACAACTGTCTTATTATAATTAAAAAATTATTGTATTTCTTAATTTCTATATAAAATCTTAAAAAAAAACAGATAAAATAAAAATAATAATTTGTAGTAGCCGATCTTGGTAAGTTATGATCTTTTGATTATGATTGTTCTGGACAAGTTGGATTCAAGATGAACTTATTTCTAATTCTATGTGATATTAAATTATCTATCAATAATAATAGTTTAGTTTTAACGAGTAATTAATAACAATTAAATATTAAAAAATAACTTGATGGGTAGTCTTATGATTAATATCTACTGTATCGTAAATAAAATTGGACAAAATAACAAGTCGTAGAGAAAATAAAAAAATATTAAAAGAAACAACCAAAGTCACAAATTTTACAGTTCCGGCTCTTAATTGCTACCTCCATTGCACGAAACTGAGATGGGCTTTTTCTTTTGCTCAAGACTTTGGCATGTGACAATGAGACAGCTTAGGGAGTTGGTTTGTTGATAATGATAGTAATAATAAAGCAAGCAATGCTTCCAGGTTTTATCAGTGCATAGAAGGTTTCTGCATCATATATAGTACTGTCTCAAGCATGACATCATTGCTGATGGTGTATTTTATGGAGATGCATTTCCTTGATTGCCCAATCAACATCTCATCACAACGTCAAGAAAAGTCCACTTAAAACTAAGGTAAGATGTATTCATTGCTTAATTTGAAGTGCTCAGTCCAAGATGGGGCTACCCTTAACCTAAAATAGTAATAAAACCAATTGGTTTTCTTACCATGGAGAATTAAATTAGCTTAATTCTTTTTGTGATTTAATTTAGGTTAACTCAACACTTTTAGGATTGGTATAAGAACTCATTTTCCATATCTTAAACAAAATTTCATATTTAAGTCTTATGAAAAAAATATTTAAAAGAAAATCTCATTTAAAATAATTAGTTAGGTTATTAAAAAAAATTAATAATCAACAAATATAACTATACATATAAACTAAAATCAATAGATTATCCAATAAACCCACAACTCACTTGCACTATAACCTTAAAAAATGTGGTCCATTTAAGACTTTTAAGCTCGATCTATTTAATTTATGATTTAAATAGATTTATCTGAGAGTTAACAAAGATTATAGGTTTTTTTTTTTTTTTTATGGACTGATGATTGTATTTGTGACAAGAAAAATCAGAACGCAATGGACTTTTTGGTCCTCTTTATATATAAAAAAACATTATATATTTTTAATATTTGACTTTATATTACTAATTAAATATTATATTCTTATTTTTTGCACACGTTTTTCATGTTCTAATTTGTATATATGTTGTTCCTTTGCAGTAAAAATAAAACACGTTGTAATTATGCAAACAGTGTTTTACTTAAATTTACTTGAAACTTAATGCAAACAGTCCCTAAACACAATTTTTTGCTTTTCTCTCTCTGTATTTTTCGTAAGTCTTGCGGGCTGCGGACTGGGTTAGCCACCGGGTCACACAGATTAAACGCGACATGTAAAGCTTGAACCGTTTAAATTGTGGGCTGTAAAACAATGGTGGGCTCACCTATATATCCAACTCAATTGTAAGTAAATAATACATCGTGTTATTAACGTAATAAAAGAAAGATAGAATTTATACCTTTTTTATTTTTTAAAAAAATCCTAAAAAATAATATTATAAGATTTTAAATACAATAATAAAAATATCAATTTTATGATATATCAACACTTCAATAATGTTAAATCTCCTAAGTGAAATAATTAATCATTTTACCATAAATTATTTATTTAATTAAAAAAATTATGGCCATGTGAAAAAAAATACATCCCTTTTAATTAAAATAATGACTAAGAAATTGAAAGCAAAAGACATATGCAAACTTACGATTTTATCAATTCTTTCTCTTTCTGTACTTTTTTTAAAAAAGACGTGTGCCACAAGCCCATAAGACAGTACTAGAACAAGTTAACGATTTAAAATAATATTTATTAATTATAAAAAATAAAATAAAAATTGGTATTGCATAAGGAAATATTTTATTTGACTGGTAAAACACTTGTTGGTCAATAAATGGCATATATTTCCTTCATAGCAAAAAAAAAATTAAAAAAAAAAATTTATTAGTCAAAAACTTGAAAGCCTCTACTTTCGACCTTCCTTCCTTTCTTTCTTCCTTTCCAAATAAATTAATAATTATTATGGCACTTGGTAATTCAGGGTCCAATATTACCACCCTCTTTTTAATGACATCCATTTTCTTTTCCTTTCAATCAACAAGCTCCACCATGAACTCGCCGGGATTCCCCTCCGCCGGCGGAACATCATCACCGCTAGGAAAGAAAGGGCTCCAGCTCCAGGGGACGCGCCCCCCGCCACTCAGAGTCAACAAGGACTCCCGCAAGATCCGCAAGCCGCCACTTCCCCCCTCCGCACACCAACTGGCACCACCGCCTGAGCACCAGAAGCCACTGATCATATACACCGTGTCTCCCAAAGTCCTCCACGTCACGGTGAGCGACTTCATGAACGTGGTCCAGCGCCTCACCGGACCCTCCTCAGGCGACGAACCCGCTCTACGAACCGGCGACGTCTCGCCAGCGGCGAGACTGGCTTCGATCGAAAGAACAAGCCCGCCTGATAGGGAGAAATCTCACAGTGGAGATGACGACGTAACGTTGATGTTAGAAGGAGTGGAAGTGGGTCAGTTCCCCGGGATATTGTCGCCAGCAACATTGCCTCCGATATCGCCAGGGTTTTTCTCGGAGCCGCAAACGACGCCGTTTTGGCATGACACGAGCCCGTTTTGGTCAACCAACAGCTTCTTAGCGAGTCCATCGGGGTTGCTTTCCGGCGCCGTGCTTTCTCCGCTGTCATCGCCGGACATCTTTAATCTCTTCGACTAATTTATTTTCGTTTTTTTTTTATGATTAATTGGGAATGACTAGAGGGAAGGCATGGCGGTGGAAAATTCAACGTTTCGCTGACTTTAGCGCCATAAGTTTTGTAGTGTGTAGTGTGTATATTGATTGTTGTACTTGAAAAGAAAAATCAATGAGGACTCTTGAATTCAAACTTCGGCTGTTCACTTTTCTGTACTAAAATCTAATGAATTATTTATCACAAAGTTTGAGTTTCTTGCGCAGCGCATTTATGTGTTGATTGTTTATTTATTTATTTATTCAGATATTTAAATTCGGTTCGCTAAAAGTTCTAGTTTAGATTTTTCAATAATGGAGGATGGAGAATTCTTTTTTTTTTTTTCTTTATTGAGACCAAGGAAGGATGTTGAAAGAATTTCTTTACATACTATCTTACGCTTGTTCAGGAAATAATTTGTTAACTTATCATTTATACAATACGTTCTTTTCATTTACTTTTCTTTCTACCCAAATGAAATGAAATTTCCATCTAGCATGCACCTTGCTGTTAAAGCCATATCCATGCTCCAACTGCTTATGGTCATAGATTTTGTGTAAGAAAAATCTATAAAATTTGCATAAAAGTATATCTATATTTATAGATCTCGGTTCATCCATGCCCCAAACTGAAAGGGGTGCATCTTCGAATCCCTCCTGAAAGGAACAGATGGTTATGCAATGTTTAGTTTGAACAAAAATAATTATTTTATATTTTCACAAATAATTGTAAAAAGTATTATTTTATTTCTTAATTTTTAAATATTTGTATAGGATAAACAACAAAATTTTTCTATTGAGTGTTTTCCCTACAAATCATTAAAAATAGAAAATAATATGAAAACAAACTAGTATTTTTATAATTAGTTATGAAAATATGAACTAAAAACATTATTTTCTCAAGTTAATACACTTTTATTTTGTTTTCTATCATTTTCTCTTTTTTTAAGAATATTATTTTTCTCTTTCATCTAGATATTGGACTAAAATATTTCTCTTCATTTCTTCTTTCTTGAATTTTTTTTTCTCCAGCAGTAATATCTTTTCTTTTCCTTTAGTTCAAATAATTTGGATTAGCACCTATATGAACAACCACTGCACTGGGATGTCAAAGAAGGGAATAGTTTTGTAATAATAATTTTAAAACCATACATTTATTTCTGCAAAATATGTTTATTATAAATATTTTTTATCTGTATCAATCAAATTAAAAGATCAAAAGATTTGTAACAACTTACTGACATTATTCAATAAACTTCCACATACTGATTAACTTTCGAATTTAAATTCTAACCATGGATGTAAGTATAATTATTAAACACTAGCCTTGCTGGACATCCAAGCACTACTGTTCTATACTTATCAGTAATGTTATCAATGTTGAAAACTAAATTTCTACACCTCTCAACAAATAAATAAATTCTACAGTTTCAAATTTTTGGATTCAGGTAGATCTCTCTACTAAAAAAAAAAACTCTCTACTAGTCAGCACTCAGGAGAACCGACCTAAATTTAGTAGTTGAAATAATGATATGTGAACACTGTGCAGCACTTGTGATTGAACACATTCCTGCATGGTCACATTGCTATGACCTTTTGAAGAAGAGTCATTTGAGACGAGTAGTTCTAAGCTATCCGAAACCTTCAAATTAAAATAACTCAAACGCGAGATTCCAAGAACCATTGAAAGACAATTCGGGAATGAAAACAATAAAGTAGGATGGTATGTTTTCGTGTGCTAAGATATGTAATCTTAGGGGAATGAAATTTTCAAACATGAATATGCTAATTTTCGTTCCTTCGTTCTTTCTTCTATTTAATTTGTTTGTTTTTTTTTCTTTCCAAAATAATGCCGTTTCCGTTCAGCTTGAAGAGTCCTAGCCTAATAGTTCCGTGCTTTAGCTGAAAATGGAAAGAGGGTGATATTTATCACCCGAATTCCTATACCTCTGAATAGCCAAAGTACACAGACCAAAGATAAAAGGTACTTTGCGAATAATACAAAATATGGGTAGAGGGGCCAAAAACGGAAGGCAGGAATTTGTGCAAACAGAATAAAGATCAGAAGTCAAAATACAATTTGCTTAAACCACAAGATGGCAAAGTAAAATTAGGCCAAACCAGGTGGAAGGAAACATCAAACAATAATTTAACCTGTTATATTTACAAATCTACGACTCAACAGCACCTTTGAAGTCCATCAAAACCACCAATCACAAAGTAATGCACCTCACATTTTTGGCATCCTCAGCTGGAAGATTGTATAGGGAAAACAACAGAAAAAATCAATTGGTAGGTAATTAGTCTACAAATATTTTCATATTCTTGATACGGTAGAATTCCAGGTCGCCCCAATCAAAGTGCCAACTCTTTCGCCTTTAATAGCTTTCTCAATGTTACCAGGTTTGTTAAGATTGAAGACAACAACTGCACCATAAAGACAGCTTATCAAGGTAAGTCACTTCAGTTTTGGCAGGGTAAGGAGACAATTAAACTAATACCAATTAAAATATATATATAAAAAAAAGTTCATATAAATGTTTGTCTGCGTGACTTACCTGGAATATTATTCTCCTGGCATAAGGTTATGGCAGTCAAGTCCATCACCGACAGATCTTTGGAAGTTACCTCCTGATAGGTTATTGTGTCATGAAGACGTGCTTGTGGATTACGCTTTGGGTCCTCATCATAAACTCCATCAACGTTTGTTGCTTTGAGTACAACCTCTGCATTAACTGAATAAATGATGGAATAAAGTCAAGTAGACGCCAAAAAAGTTCACCTTGTTTACTAAATTGAAAACAAATTTAGCACAAACAGAGAGAAATTGACTTCCAAAGTCTACATCCTTTGCCCATAAATTAGTGAAAACAATATAAAAAAACCATCAACAATAAACAGATAGAGCTTAGTGTGGTATGCTTGTTCTAGATCACATCAATAAAAATGTAACTTACTTTCTGCACATCGTAGTGCTGCAGCAGTGTCTGTGGTAAAGAATGGATTTCCAGTTCCAGCAGCAAAAATGACAACCCTTCCTTTTTCCAAATGCCTCACAGCCCTTCTGCGAATATATGGCTCTGCAACCTCAGACATACGAAATGCAGTCTGCACCCGAGTAGGAATGCCAATACTCTCCATTGTTGCTTGAAGAAATATAGCATTCATGACAGTTGCCAACATACTAGAGGATAAATTAAACAAAATTAGCAACTCAGAGTATAGTAGTTCGTAATAAATTGGTAATGTAAGAGATTTAATCTACATGATAAAATTAAGAGACTTTTGTATACATGAAAAAGAGTTCTGACAAAAGATCTAAGGTGGGTGCCTAAGAGAGATTAAGGGAATCACCCAATATAATCAGCAGATGAGCGGTCTAGTCCACTGCTTCCAGCCCATGAGGATCCACGGAAGATGTTACCCCCACCAACTACAAGTGCAACCTGAAACATCAGCCTAATCATTTAAACCAAAGTCTGAAAACCAGTAAAAATACTTTGAATAACTTCAGGTCAAATGCAACGTGCAGAGATATCATAAACTCTCCCAATATTACTGCCAAATACAAAAATAGATCTCAAAACTATCATTTCTCCTAAAGAATAATTTGTAAAACACGTCAATAATGACAATTCCACAAAACTACAGCAAATTTCATACATTCAATTAGTCAAATGATCTCAAACAACATGATGATGTAGCAGAAAAACTACCAACAAAAGAAACAAAAATGTATTAGTATAAAGGAATCCATTGTAGTCACCTCAATGCCAAGGCGAGTCACTGCTGCCACCTCCCTTGCAATGGCCATGGTTATCTGCATCCAACAAAAGAAAATTCAGAAACAATGCCGAGAACAACATGATATAGCAAAATATTTCATTTTATTTATTCATGATGCTTTCAGGAAGTAGGTATTGCCACCCTTCTCTCATCAACTTGTTTTCTCATTTCCCTAAAATGTTCCCTTAAGTAATTAAGCCATAGTAAAGATCTATTACCACTTTTTATATACATGTAAACTTCTAACAAAAAAATTAAAAAACTAATTTTAAATAATTAAGGCAGTAACGCAAGATAAAATAATAGAAAAATGTCGTGCTCGTACAAGTGAGAAGTTAACTATTATAATTGTTGATAGATAAGTTACACGAGTGGATTAATAAATAAAGAAGGCTTGAATAGAGAAAATAGAGTGGCAATGCAGGGTATGATGTTTTGAAAATAAGAATGGGAATATATGACCTTGGGGTCAATATTCTGAGAGTGGTCTCCTGCAAGTGCTTCTCCGCTGACTTTGAGCAAAACCCTCCGCCATTTGAAAGATGGCATGCTAGTTTCGTTCATCGAAAGTTCCAAATGAGACATGGAAGGAATCTCGGACTTCCTGCCAACAGAGTTTATTTTAAGTCATAAAAAAATCACACAAACATTTCTACAAACAGGTTGTTGGGCGGCCAAAATAAAATGGAAGAAAGATAAGGGTGGGAGGGGAACCTGAAATTGAAGGGCTCAGGGGAAGAGCCCATTTGAGAATAAGAGGAGCGAACGGCGAGAGTGGAGTGGGAGGTTGAATTGGCGAGTGTAAAAGAAGGGGAGAGGGGATTTGGTAGACACAGAGGCGAAGATGAATTAAGAAAAGAAGAGAGGGAGAAGAGAGGGGTAGAGAGTGCCATTAGAGAGTTTCGCTCGCTCGCTCGCTCTTTCTCTATGCTACTTCCGCTAAACCCTCCACTACGGAGGTTTTTCCGTGCAGTGTCTTTAGATTGGATTCCAGTTGCCGCTAAAGATAATTTTCATTTTAATTTCATTCTCCACAATAATTATTTTTTCTTTTTAAAGAAAATTTCTCTGTCCAAATATCTAGCGTACGGGTGTATTGTATTGTCTCACTGTGTCAAAAATAAAATAAAAAGGGTCTATTGTCTCAGGAATTTATTTATTTTATTCTAATTTCCCTTCCAAATATCTAGCGCGCTCAAGGAAAATTGAGATGTGTCAATGGAGTTTAATAAGATAAAGTGAGGTGCATATTATTATTAACTGGCTAAGACCCTTTAAAATGCTAAAATTCATTGTTTTTCTATAACTTGAAAATAAAAATAATAAAACTCACTTTTTAATTAACGATGAGTTATTTTTATAAACAATTAACTATTACTATTAAACTCTATTTTTTAAATTCGAAATATGAAATCAACTTTATAAAATGCTTTAATGTTTTATTTGGATGTGAAGAGAGAAATACATTTAATGAAAATAGTTGAAAAACTAAATAATAATTTTTTTTTATTTGAATGAAATGAAAGAAAAAAATTTAATAAATTAATATCTTTTATATATGTGACATCTGAATAAATTTAATTGATTCAATTTATATATTTAATCGATTACATAATTAAAATGATCGATGAATTAAAGGTAAAGAAGTTTCAAATGGTAAGGCACAATTGATTATTCAATTTCAATAATCAACTAATTGTAGTCAACACAAAAATTTGGCCATCAAAGACAGTTTTCATTGCTCAGAACAAAACAACCTCCATCAAATCAAACGTGCATGGAAATGAAGCTTATGTTTTGAAGTGGTTCTAAGAATTGTAACAAGCGAATCAATCAATAGATGAACTTGAAAACTTTCTCCTTTCATCCTGACTTGCTCTTCTAATGAACTTTTTTCTTCAACAAACACTGAGGACGAGAGCTTAATAGAGCAGCGATGCGACCATCACAGAACAACATCGTGACCTTCACGGAATAGCAATGCGTGCTTACAGGACCACCTTGACAAGGAAGGAGCAATGCAGCAAAACCTTCAATGATCATCCGTGTCATCTAGCAGACCTCAGATAAACTCCAATGACCATCACCACCCACTTTCCAAAACAAAACATACACAAAGTAAGGGTAAAATTGTCATTACAATCAACGATAGCTCTGATCTTTGTTTCCGTAAGAGGTGTGCAAACAAATATATAGATGGTGGGACCAATCATTTCAAATTTACTTTTTTTGTCAATTTGTTGATTGCCCTTCCTCAAAATCTCCTTCACAAACCATGCTACATCAAATTTAAGAATTTTTCATTTTTCACTCTAATAGCCCATTCATTAAATGGGTCCTACCTACATTTGCTTCTCATATTAAAAATATTTATCATATCAAAAAAAAGTATTTATTAAAAAAATTTGCCTCTCAATGATAAAAGTTTTTTGAAAGAGTATACAAAATTGTAATCATAAATCATTTATTATTATTACTATAGGCAATTTTATTTTAATATTGCACTTTTAATTTTTGTTTTTTTATAATATTATCCCTTTTAGCTAATTTAATAATATTAGCTTATACAATATGACCTTACGATTTTTTCTTGGGAATATGTTATACAATTTTTTTTTATGGATTTTGTGATTTTCTTGTAAAAAATTTACATTTTTTTACAGGATTTGCGATAGCTTTGGCATGAATATGATTGTTTTTTTTAAATTTATTAAAAAATCATAGAATTTTAGCAAAAAAGAAAATTATTGATAAACTTTACAAGTGTTTCGACTCAATAACAAACAAAAATATAAAAGTCATAAAAAATAGAGACCTTTAGGAGTGTTATTAATAAAATTAAAAGATATTTAAATATCATAAATAACAATTAATTGAGAGAGTAGTTAATATCATTAAATATTTAAAGTGACTCGTAAGAGGTGATATTATCCAAATTATTATATTTAATTTACATACAATCTTAATTATTTTTGTTAAACTTCGCCATTGTCTATCACCGCGCAACCTTGGCATTCTCTCTGTTTCTTCACCACCACCACCGTGTTAACGTTCTTTTCCCTCAAACTCCTCTTCACCCCACCACAAAATCGTCATTCGTATCTACATTTATCTCCCAAGTTCCAAGCTTCCTCCCCTTCGAATCTCTAATCACTGCTTTTTTACCATACACACCTATATAGGAAGATCCCTATTGCGTCCTCCTTCGCTCACAAATTTTGGATAAGAAACTTTCACTCTTCGTAAAGAGAGAGGAAGAAAAGAGGAAATGGGACAGGAAATCCACCACGGCAGTGTCAATGTGCATGCAAAGGCGAGTTCTACTAAAAGTGATGAATTCTTTGATTCGAAAAAAAAAATACTAATAAAATATTTTATTTTATTATTTAGAATAATATTTTTAAATAGTTAATTATATTTGTTTAGTTTGGTAAAATCACTTCTGAGATGCACTTACAGATATGTTAATTTTTAAATTACATGGGTCTTATACTTAAAATATTTTTTTTAATGTAAATTAAAATTTATTTCCTTTAAAATCAAATTTACAATACAACCCTTGATTGGTTTTACTCACCATGAAAATTTGCAATCAAACACTTAGTGAATGTGTAACTTAATTTTATCTGCCGCAAACAGGCTTTTAGGCCTTTTAAATCTAATATGAGACTTTGTGTTATTTTCTCTAATGTTGTACTCCATCTTTTAAGTTATCCTATTATGAGAGTGAAATAAATACTAAGCAAATTAGACAGTACCTATATCATTTCCCTTCCACCGTTAGCCGCCTTGAATTTTAGTTGAGGAAAAGACATATTTGAAGTGACTATTTCTGCCATGATAATTGATTGCTATTTAGCCAGCGGCCTTAGCAAGTCAATAATAAGGTGAAGATAACTCCATAAAGTAATAGAAACGCAGAACTGAATAAAATTTTAATTGCAGTTATTAATTTCTACCTGGTGTATAAATCGTCTAATGAATCACAATGTGGATTCTCGTGTGGCCAATGGCCTGACTCCACCACCAGAACCACGTTAAACTAGAGGCTTATCACAAGTGTCAAGTGTACAAATTCCTAGAACATGTCAAGAGCCTTCACATTCAACGTGAATATAGCAATGATCATCATATAAGCAGAGGCAATGGCCATGATACCACGAGCTTCAAATTCAGTCTTCCCAAAATTTTAGCCACTTATATTGGATTTTAAGGCCTTAAAACACATTTAATTACCCAGCAAAGCCTTAATGGATAATGGCAAAAGTACTCACACATGGAATTGGAATTGGAATTTGGAAGGCAACGCGGCTGAATCAACGATCCTTAAACAGGAGCAAGTTAGGTGGTTATTCAACACCAACATTGTCTTAAAGCCTAACGGGCAATCCAAAGTTGTGGAATGTCTTGATAGTTCCATCACAACCAGCTGCCACAATTGATAGTCCCCATGTTTCTGATACACTTCTGTCATGGCAAGTATCTTTGTGACATAACTGCTGCTGATCATATTCATCTTCTGCTATAGGTAAATCCCAGCTAGGAAGTTTCTCCTCTGGCCATGTCATAGAACCTCGACACGTGCCATCAATGGCAAACCAATTACCAAGAGAAAAACGTTCTGGATCTCTGATCTCAGGAGCAACCTCTAGTTGGGTTTGCATTTCTGAAGAATGGTGGGAAATGTTACTGCTAGAACCCCTTTGATCTGCTTTCATGCCTGACCAAGGTATTGCAACAGTAACACCTTTGGAGAAAAAGTACTCGCAGGAGCGTTCGGACTTCATCTGTTTTGAAGAAGCATTTCCCATGTTATCGAAGTTCCAAATATATACATGGGAGTCTTCTCCAACTGAAATTATATTTTTTCCACTTGATGTAAATGAACCACACATCTGACTTCCTGACTTAGGAAGACCTGTGAGAAGTGGTAAGATTAACTGGCTTAGAATTTTTAATGCAAACCAAGTATTAAGCGTATACACGGTGGAAACAAATAGTATCTTAAATTTATCAAAATACCAGTGGTATACACAACAGGTTATATAGAAGTCGCAAATTAGTGGAAGTAAAGTCAAAGATCAGATGAAGAAAACATATAATCCAACACGCAATATCTAAACATAGCTCTAAAGCTTGCTACTGGTAAAACAATAATATATTATTGCAAGTAGAAAATTGAAGAATATGCACATGTAGATGAGGTTGCAGAATAGGTGCATTTTGGAAATAGCCAAAAGAAATCAAAATTCACGAGGCCACTTGCTGCATATTAGAATGCACAGAATATAACCAGCGCCATGATTATTTGAAGTAATTCCATTTTCATATGCAAGGGTCTACAATGTTAACGTGTAGTTCTAAGAGACTAAAAGGAAACAGAACTTCGACTAATTATTACTCCAAACTTGACGTAGAAAGGTAGAATAAGCCTTAAAAATAGAGTCGTTATATCTTCCAATTTGTAAAACTAATTGCTTTGGCCTAACATTAATCTATCAGATAAGCAGATCCTGATGCCAAGCGAGGAAATTATAACATAGGTTTAAAAAACTAACTGGATAAAACTAGATGAATTTTTTAAAAAAAAAATCCCACCCATGTGAGGGAAGTAGCGCAGGTTGTGGGTTTAATGTTTCAAAATTAATCTATTAACTAATCATCCAATGATATTTCAAACTGTTTAAAGTGACAGGTATAAAATATAAATTGAAACAGACATCAACAGAATTACAGAGGCTGACCTTTACAATAACAAAGATAAATCAACAAAACCTCGGGATCCAACAAAGATTCATTATGCAGCTCGTAAAAAATGTTACACCTAGGTAGTTATCAGAAGTTGTTTTTTAATCATTTAGAAAATATGACATAATCTGTCATCGTTCCAAGGTAACAGACAACAAAATATGCTAACATAAAATCTTTTATTCATCCCAATTATATGATTTCAATCAAGATAACAATTCACAACTTCAGAGATGATTAGCGTGCCCGCAAAAGAGAAAAGTTAGAAGAATATGCAAAACAAATATTGATAAGGTGAAGAACTTTTGAAGCTATCCTATTATCCTTCCAATAATGATTCAACACTAAGTGTCCTACCTTTGTATTTCTGAACAAGCTCAATGCCATCAAATATACGAATTTTAGAATCTTCTGATGTGATCATTATTCTCTGACTGTTTTGTTGAGAGAACTGCAAGGAACAAGGATGTTATAAGGTTAAGAGATGAAGGACAAAGTATAGCACTTAAGTAGTTAAGAATTAATAGATGGAAACCAGAATGCCGGTAATCTTGTTGCCTGACGCTCTCTTCTTTCCATGGACATCTATCTGCGCCTCAAGCTGGAAATATTTTCCTAAATCATTAGAAATCCAATTTAGACGTTCCTTTCTATTTTATGTCCCTCTATATTATCTTTTGCAAAGAGACTTCATGACTACCAGTAACTGGTATTTGGTAACACAAAAGGTAGATACCTGAAGAAACATAAAATCGACAAGTGCCTGTAACAGAACCAACTACAAATCCCTGCATATGTAAATAGTCAATGGTTCATCAATCTCATATACATGAATTTCCAGTGTCAAAATATGCAACAAGATCCAAACTCGTGAAAAGATTCTGTCTATGAATTCATGACGTACTTTCCCGTCTTGCTGGTAACTTATAGCACTTATGACATCTCGAATATCTGCCCAGTCTAAAACTCGCTCTTCACGTATCCCCCATACTCGAACCTTACCATCGATGGATCCACTAATGAAATAATTTTCATCAACAGGGTTGAATTGAATGCATGTCACTGTTTTCATTAAAAGTGAAGACACAATTATAATTACATTCATGGGATAAAGCATAGTAATGTTTCAAATAATGATTATTTATGAACATTAACAAAGCATGTTCTTTAAATTTTGTTAACGAATTAAACTACGGTTGAGAACAATATGCGTCAAAAGGCATGGTTCTGTTATACATACCATAGTCATTGTGATGGAAAACATTTAGACATTGATTACAACCAATTTGCCACAAGCGAACAGTCTTGTCTGCAGAAGATGAAAGGAGAATCTGCAAAAAGAATTTTTTATCAGCTTCAAGGAAAATTAAATTGCAAGCAGAACAAATAAAGCATATTGCATGATTAGGAGGGAGAAGGGATAACTAGCTTCCGCTAGTTAAACTCACATCTGAATTAGACCAAGCCAAATCCAAGACATCACTGGAATGACCAAAGAATTCTTGCAGTGATGATTCCTCAATTTGAAAAATACTATTTGGAAGGAAAATGAAAGGTTGGCATGGGTGTTTCTTCCAAGGAGAAGAGTTGCCACATTCCACTTTGCTATTAGAAGTACTGTCTTCTGTGGTGAAACAAATACTGGATTTATCCAGTGATGTAACATGCCATATGCGCACGACACCATCTTCACCTCCACTCCCTAAATACTGACCACATGGACTAAATTTCATGGTCCAGATTACGCCTTTGTGTGCTCTAACCTCTTGCCCAATGTATAGGCCACTGAACTCTAGCCACCTCTTTTTGTTCTGCCTTACCTTTATTCTTCGAGTTTTATTTGTCCCTGCATTCAATTTTGATCTAACACTTCCTTCATCACCTTTCCTGATGTTCACAAAGCGCTTCCACCAGTTTTTCCTTTTCCTTTTACCCATATAAAAATTCTGAAATCCCTCTTGTAAATCAGCTTCTATGTGCTCCTGATCTGTAGAAGAGAACTGATGCACTTTCCCTTGAAAGTTTGCATCTGCTTCATCTTGGGGACACGCTTTCACTTCATCCAATGGGACTTTTGCTTCAGAAGCTGCTCTATCTCCAGGCGGAATCAACTTCTTAAATACTGCTTGATCAGTGTGTGAAATGCAAGGATTTGAGATAGCCCCACTGCACTCCATGATCCTCTCAAATCCCAAGCTGATGGATGAGTCATCAAAGCTCATTTTCTCTTGTGAATTAACCTTGGAAGAAGTATCAACTAAACCCATACCCTGCAGAAAATGTTCCCTCCTCTCCTTCACACTAACAGGCTCCTTCACCCAAATTTCATCATAATCACAACTACACCTTTCAGAACCAAACTTTTCTTTGGCTAAAACACAATCATGAGCCGACAAACTATCCACTGAGTCAAAGAACACATCAATATTTCCATCATCAGAGCTCGGCATATCTCACACTTAGATTTGAGACAAACCACCTTCCACATGAAAATCTCACCTTTAAGTCCCAATCCTTCTCCCAACTATCTACTTCTCAACACCTTTAACTTGGGAATTCCCAATCAAGGGAACGAATTTCTCTCCCCAATTATGCAAAACACAGTAGAATATTAAATGTCACGGGTTAAACCACGGACTAAGTACAAGGAACCAACTAACCACCAACGAGTAAATGACAACAATTTATTTGCCAAGTTCAGAACCTCCCAACACAGAAAGAATAGTAATTAATAATTCCCCACACCCCAATAGACTATATAGATCATAGAATATTCATAATCACAATCATCAAATGCAGAGCACAAAGAAAGTCCAAGCTTAGTTCAAAGGGGAGACTATACCAGGATTACGTGTTATTGTCAAGTCAAGCATGCCAAAATTCAACATGATCACCAACCCCCCAAGCTATCATGGCCATATCCACACCAAAACCTTAAGCAAAAGTTCTTCAACCAGTTATGATCAGCTGAAAATGTCTCGAGATCTGGATTTTAGGATTTGAAGATTGCCAAAGCGCACGAGCGCCACTAGTGTTATGCCTCTCCTTTCTTATCTTAATATCACACCTTGTAGTCCCCGCCTATGATCTGTGACATTAGTGCAGTGTAACATTACAGTGAGACACCGAAAAAAGAGCAAGACATTTTTATAACCGTTTCCATGTCCAGAGAAGAATTTTTGTGACTCCGAATGAAGACAAAGGTTAATTTGATTCTCAACTTTCTGCTGTTTTCAGTGACAAGAAAAAGTGGCATTGATTGATTGGTAACTGGGTTACTTATTTACAAGCGTTGTTGTTTTAAGTAGTTGTTACTTACAGCACTAGTAGACACAACACAACTAGAGCTATGCCTATGAGTGTAAAAGGCCGAGAAAATGAAAGTGAAAACTCAAAAAAGTGTAAGGCCAAAAAAAGGTGGTTATAGGTGCCCACTAGGCTTTCCTTGTTACAGCTACACCCATACCATTCCTCTGCATTGCAGTTTGCACTTCAATCAATTTCTCGGGTTGTGTTGTGTGGTATATTCTCGTATAGGTTTGTGTTAGGTCCTCTCTAGCTCTCCCATGCCTATTGGGGTATGTTGTACCTTTTTTACCATTCTCATGTAATGGAGAAAGGAGTCAAGGAGAAAGGAAAAGGTGGTGTTGAGAAGGGAGGGATTATGTTAGGCCTAGTATGCTCACACACACCATATCCTTTTGTTTGGGGTCACATATAAATTGACATGGCAAGGTTGCCACTTTTCCATTGCCCACAGCTTAATTTCCTTTCAGTTATTGGAAAGTCAATTCCTTCTGAAAAAGGGGTGTCAAAAAAGGGGGAGAGAAAAAATTGTTTTTGTTTTTAATAAAAGAAGAAAAAGCTGAACTTGTCACTCACATGAAGGGAGAGAGTAATGAGTGATGAAGTATTTGAAGCAGTGGAAAGAGGAGAGGGTGGTGGGGTGGGGGGACCGGAGGTGTACGGATGAGGGGTGTGAGGGAAATGAGAAAGAAGAAGAAAGGAAGCATGACATGTGTTTGAGGGAGGAAAAGAAAAGGAGATTGTGATAAGATAGATCATAGTCTACATCATTATTTGCGCTTAGCATCCATCGAAGGTTCCAAAATGTTCTCACTCACTGTCACACTTTTCTAGTCACAACATAACATTTCTTGATTTCGCCTCATTTCTTTATGATTAATTGGAGACTTCCTTCCTTACCTGCTTGTACAAGTGATGCCTTCTCACAGTTTACTGTAACTTCCACTCAAATCCTCACTGTAAGAAACAAAACACATAACTCAAATCAAATTATAAATCTGATTTGATATTTGGATAGACTCATTGAGTAAGCCTTGTTTGGAAAAATTGTGGATAAATATTCATACAAGAAATAGAAAGATAAAACTAAAATAAATTAAAAATAATTTATATTTTTTATCTTTTAGAGAAGTTTGATAAAAATAACTTTTATAAAATTAAAGTACATAAGTTGTTTTTAATTTATAGGAAATTTTTATTTTATTTTATCTTTCTATATTTTCTCTTATAACCATTTGATATGAAATTTATTCAAAATGGATCTGATTACTTTAAAATAGAAATAAAAAAAAGTAGAACAAATATATATAGAAAAGAAATTAAAAAAATATTGTTTGAATAGATACACATAAGAAAGAAAAGACAAAAAATATTTATTTAAATAGTTAAAAGAATAAATAAATTATATAAAATGGTTTATATTAATAAAAATAATTTTAAGTTAAACAAATAGTTTTTATTGAATTGTTTTTCACAATATAGAATTATTTATTTTTATTTTTTGTTGAAAAATTAGTTTGATTTTTTAAACACCTAAAAAAAAAGAAAAATGACAATCTCTTTCTTTTTCTGTAAGGTTTTTTTTATCTCCATATAGTTTACTCAACCGAATATTTTTTTTAAAAAGAAGGAAATTTTTCTCCCCATCCTTGTTTTTACATTTCATTCCACCTATTTTCATTCATTTAAATAAAATGTTAATATTCCTTTAGCTAATATCAATAATCGATTTCTCCCATGTGATTTGAGTACAATGACACGTGCTTCGACGCAATATTAATAATCAACTTCTCCCACCATGTGGATAACAATGACACATGTTTCAATTAATGTATAGTTTGTTATCAAGATTAATTTCAACATACATCTCAATTATATTAATTTAAAGATTTAAACTTAATTTTAATAAAATTAATTTTGCTCAACTTTAAAACAAATAGATCATTAATGTTATTGATGTAAAAATAGTATACAAAAAATAATATACATCTATTATTTTCAATTTTTCACATGAAAGTCTTATTATTTGATTCTCTAAATAATATTTAGGTTTAATTTAGCTCCTATCATTCGGGTTATGTGTACTTTTAGTTTCTTAAGATTTTTTAGTCAATTAAGTATTTTTTTTAAAAAAAATTAAGTAGATATGGACACACTGTCAGTTTTCTTCCCTATAAAACTTTTAAGTTCTCATTTTTTTATCCAAATAATTAGTAGTTTTCGATAGATATGAAATATGTAATAATTTAAAAAGTTTTGAAATAAAAAAAATTGTGAAAAAATGATAAACTTTGAAAATTGTGCATAATATGATATTGGGGTTTGAAGAGAAAAAAAAAATCAATAGTTTTTATGTTTTGCTTGAAATTGTTTTAACTATAAAACGTTTAAAACAAATAATTGATTTAATCTGTGAACAATTTGATTAGAAAGTGATATTTCGAGGTATGTGGTTGAATAAAATAGACTATGTAGTCAAATTTTCATAATTTTAAAAATATTATAATTAATTTATTAAAAAAAACTTGAAAAATCAAAATCACATGCAATTTAAATTAAGGGATGGGAAATGAAATTAAGCAAAATTGATAAATTAATTTGATTTATTAATCATAAACAATAATATTAATTTGCTTTTATAAAATTTCTTGTTGGTTTAAAATTTTGTTAGAATCAAAGATGATGATGAATGTCAAGTTCCTCAAAATTTTATAAGTTTGATGATAACAAAAAAATAATCTAATTTAATAAGTATTAATGATTTGATGAATATGTTGACAATAATATATCTTAAAGCAGTAAAAATATAATATTTCTTAACTCAAACATGTATAAATGTAAAACAAGTTAAGTATCATAAGTGTTAAAAATGTTACATAGGTTCGAATGACATTTTCAATAAATGTACATTAAACAAAATTTCACAAAAACTATTTATACTAGATATGTGGTTTGAAAATATTTCACGAATCAACATACGTCTTTCAGTAATTTCAAACTTATTTTTTTACTTACATCTTTTGTTAAGTCTGAATATTCTTAAATGTTTCAAATGCAAGATATATGATATAATAGTTTATTTATGTTTTTATCCAATGTGTTTTCTAACGTTTAAATTCAAATAATATTTTAATTAATAGTAATATGTAAAATAAAGATAAGAAAACTTCAAAATCAAATGACCATTGAGCTCTAATATCTAAGAAAATATTGAAGTAAAAATGTTCAAAAGAACAATTGATGTGTCAAAATTCAAAAAGAAAAAAGGAAAAAGACAAATAAGAAGTATTTTCTCTCATGAATATAGCTAAATTTTTGTAGTACAAATATATAAATAAAAGTCACACATTCAATGCACATATCAAACAAAAAAAAATGTCAAGTCACAACAAACACCTTTCATTTTTTCCTATATATATAAATGCATGAAGATTTTTAAGAAGTTATTAATCCATAAACACATAAACGAACTTCGTTATAAACTCTTGTATGTATTAAATCTCTTTTTGAATTTTTGCTTTGTACTTTCTTTGTATTCTTAGTTCTGTTAAGTTGTAATTTATGCTACAACTTTCAAAATCTCACTTTGTAAGTTATTTTTGTATATTATAAAGATCAAATAAAGCAAAAAGTGATTTAATTCAAAAGAATAATTCGAATAACTTAATTAGGTAATTAAGTATTGTAACAAAAAGTTACTGTTAAATAATATATGGATTGGGAAGCTAGAAGTGACTTAGAGAATGTTTATATATGAGTGGCAAATTACTCATGTTGCAAACAAGTATTTGTTTAGTGAAATCTCTCAAGTTGAGAAAAAACAAACGCAACTCAGTAATTAAAATGAACAAGTATGAAAGATTTTCTAATGTTATGTTTGTCTTTCATAATTTATACATATACTTTTACAAAAATCATTTTTCATTCATTTCATGTGTCTCTTTATAAAGAGTTTATGAAAAGATTGCAAAAATCACATACATTATTCAACCTTCTTTGATTGTGTTTTCTAAACATTCAATTTTAAGACAAAAAGACTAACAATTTAATAAAGTGGTTATTATGATATCTATAACGATGAGTGATCAAATTATTTCAAAAATAATTTCAAGAAAGATATTATTCATCTTCATTATTAAATTTCTTCAAATCTAATTATTCATTACTATCATTAGATTTTAAGAAATTGAATAATTAAAATGAAAAACACATCTCTTAAAATAACTTTTGAAGTAATTTGATTATTCCTCATCTATTATTATTTTTATTTAAATAAGTTTTACAAACTTTTATAAATTATTAATTTGATTTAAAAAACATATTTTTGGAAATATTTAAATAAGAGTTATATCACCAAACACGCGAGAATGATATAAACACTTTTCCAATTTAATTTATTAATCACATAAAATTAATATTTATAAAAAAAATGTGTGTTAAACGTCAAATATAAAGAAAGCTAGATGTTATACGTTAAATTTAGTCATTTCTACAACTTTTAAAAGAATTTCTTCAAATAAAATTTAGATGTTAAATGTTAAAGAAAATATATAAAAAAAAAAAGTAAGAGTAAAAACATAAACAATTAAAGAAAACAACAATAAAATGATTAAACAAAAAACGAGCTGGTAATTAAATTAAAATTCTTAATTAATTAATTTCAAATCGGCCATATACGATTATATGTGTGGGTGAGAAGTGTGAACAGGTATTTTCTTATGATTTATTTCGTATTAAATACTAACAAACAATATTGGCGTAAAAGTCATTTTGAATATGAGGAAAATAAAAGAGATGTTGGGATGAAAGTATGTTGTAATATCTCAGCATGAGAAATGACATATTACTAAGAAGGTCACGCTTACTCAATGTCAGTCTTTTAAAAATAATTGTATTGAGTTTAAGAAATTAGATACCCATTCGTCTTTAATAGTATAGTCCATAATATCCCAACTAACTTCAAGCCTAACAGATGTAGACGTTTGTTTAGTCCGATTATTCAAAATTAAACAAAAAGCAAAAGCATTTGCTTGGTCGAACGATTTATAATAGGATCGATGGTTCACTTTGCCTAAAAGGCACAAACGCTTTATTTTATCGCCATCTAACATCACATATGAATCCTTTTAAAACTACTACTAAATTGTAAAATTAGAAAATTTTTAATTGGCAAAAATTAAAAACAAAGATTTTTTTTTCCCTCCTTCTTCCCCTCTCTCAATAATAAGGTTGTCATCTATGGTGGCTAAGACAGAGCCACGCGCAACAACTTTTATAAATGAGTCAATAGTCTTATCGATGTTGGGACAGACGCTGGAATGACTGTGCTTGAAGCTCTTTCTCCATCGAAGCAACATCGTCACCTCTTACAGTAATCGCAACACCTTCCACCATGAACGACGCACCGATGATGTCGCGTGAAGGTTTGTTTCCTCGAAAGAAGTGACAATCTTTACTATCACGTCATCCAGGAATGCTAAGAAGTTGTTGCAAGGAGAGAATAACGAAGGGAGTAAGGAACAGTCTTAATGTGTGGTAGAAAATTTGAAAATTATTAAAGAAAAATAACATAATTTGAGGCGAGGTGTAGAAGAAAACAAGAAACTTCATTTTTAAATATATGGTAGTTAAAAACTGTAAGTTTCAATTTTATAACAATCTTAAAGGACCCAAATATAAGAACGTTGGATAATTTAGACAAGAAAGATTAAAAAAATTGAAAAATTAAAAATATAAAGACAAAAATAAGATGTTTAAACTATAGAAATTATAAAAAAAATATTACAATTATATAAATGAAAAAAGTAATTAAAAAAATAATAAAAGGATCAAGTTATGTGTTTTTGATTGAGTATTGAGTACTCTAACGTTACGTATGCAACCTTAACGTTCAAATGAATTTAATTTAATTCACTCCAATATGAAATTAATTCAATCCGACTTTTTAAAATTTGTTATCAGGTTGGGTTATCTAGTTGTTGATTTAATCTGACTCATGTTGAGCCTATGAATGGTTTCACATTTCCATTTAATACACATAGAAGAAATACTCACTCGTAATGCTTTTATACTAAACGAAAAATATATATTACATATGTCGACTAGAGAGAACAAAACCAAAAAAATTAATCTGGTTAGGAGAAGAGATTCATTAAAAATTATTAGTTAGATTTTCTGATAAAAGTTAATTAACAACAAATACAATAAATACTTGGTAGCAAAAACATAATTAAAAAAAAAGAAGGAAAAATCAACCTACCACCAACGTATTACATAGATTTGAGTCATTTGACAGTCCAATAAGATATTTTTAATTTGAGTATTACGAAATAACTCTGATTGTCCTACCAAGTTATCAAATTGTACTTTATAGCATCAACAAATCAAAATTTGTTGTGATTTTTTAAGAAAAACTGATGGATTGCATAATTCTACATAGTGGGTCGTGGATTTTAATGGCTGAGGGATTAAGCATCTATTTGGAGCAGTACTATGATTAGTCAGTTATTAGGTATGTGGCATTGCAATTTGACATTTGATTTTCCCTACTTTATTGGGTCGCACTCGCTTTATTATTCTGACTTGTCATAATACTTCGTATATATCCCGAACAAAATGTTCAGTGGCCAATTCCCAGATAACAATGCTAGCCTCCAGAGTTTTCCTTGCTGTCCTTGCTTTATCCCCAAAAGAACAAATATAGAAAAATACAAACAAACAAATCACCAAAGAGATGGAGGGAGACACCTTACGGGTACGTGAAATGGACTGAAACAACGTTTTAATAAAAATCAGAACCAACTTAATCAAGACTTTATAAACGTACGTATTCATTTCATTTAATCAAGTACGGCTATCATGCACGGATACTTGGATACCATGCGTATCCGATACGCCACTACACTTATTTTTAAAATATATAGGATATATTTAAAAATGTATAAAATTTCACAAAATATTTTTCAAATTTGAATACTTTTTTATATGTATCGATAAAGTATTTAAAAAATATTGATGTTAAATATGTGAAATAAATTGAATTATCAATAATTTATTGATTTTAATATTTTATCTATACATATCGATGAAGTATAAAAAATACAAAATAAACATACCAGTTATCCGTGGCCACCAAACTGGATCAAACGATAACCAGACGGTGAATCTAATATTGTATTGATTAATTTCTCTTGTTAGAAGAAAGAGAAGATATCTAACGACGACGATTGATGGTAAAATTCGTTTATATTTTCTTTATCTTTTATCTTATCAAGATCGTGTCCCATAACTCGGAGATCAAATCCCCTAAGCATAATTGTTTTATGTCTTTATATCTTATAACATGATAAAAAAACTGACATAAGAAATCCAAATTCCTATACGTGGAAGCAGTGTCATAATTGGTGTCCTATGATTTTGTGTATGCTGTCTTGATATATTTGTATAGTAGGGAAGGAACAAGGCTTGCTCGTTTTTGACACTTTGCCATAGATTGGGAATATATTAAAATAATTATTGAGCTAATAATAAAATATCGAACGATGGAAGCAAACTTAAGAGAAAAATGTGAAAGGAACGAGGCCTGAACATGATACTGACAAGCTTGTGGCATCCAAATTGTTAGAGACAGATCTCCGCTCAATCTTCTCTCGGTTTCCTCTCATTTGAAACCAAAAGGTGTGCGGTTCGGTACACCAAACGTGAATCGTTCAATTTTGGGGGTACAAGGTCGAAAGTTACTTTTTAGAAAATAATCTCTCGCCAAAGCAATTCTAGCAAATTAACTAATAAAGATTAACTAAAATTGTTATACATTTAAGACTATTGCCTCATTTTCTTGATATTACACATTAATGTTGTTATGTCGATCTGTCAGGTAATTAAACACCATATACCTTATTATTAGAATCTAATCATCTTGGTGCGACTAAACGATTGTTAGTTTTAAAACTAAATAAAATTCATCTTAATAAAATTTAACTTAACTAAAATTTGTGCTTAAATTAATTTCAGTTATAAATTTATGTTAAAAAATATATTTTTTTATCAAAAAGTGTAAAATTTCTAATCCAAAATGAACTGGAGCTAAAAATGTTGGTAATAAGGGTTTGTGTGAAGCATGTAATTGTCTAAGGGACAGAGAAATGATTTAGTTACGTATCATTGTCAAATAGTCAAAATTTTCAATTTCGACAACAAGTGATTTACAAATAGGTGATTTAGATATTGAGAAATGTGATGTAAGAATTTCGGCTATCCTTGTATAATCATATTCAATGCCAACGAAGACTTTTTTTCTTCATCGAACTTCTATCCAGGCTCATTTTTACCAATGATTGAACCGTAATCTTATAAATAATGCATGCCATTGAAATATTAATGATAGATGAAATTAATTAATAAAATAATTTATATTTTGAGTTTATAGCACGATAAATGCTAACTAACAATTATGATTTTAAGTCACCAGAGTCAATCTATTTAAAAGAATAAAAATTAAAAATAAAAAGCTTTAAATTTATAAAATTGGAAGGGACAATATTGCACATGTATCTTCTATCTTGAGTGTAAATGTTAGCTAGTTTTCTAAAAATATTAATAAAAAAAGTAAATGTTAAGGACATTGATTAAAAAATTAAAAGATGAAAAATAAATTATTGAAATGTATAAAAATATATTTTCGTATGATTTAAAATTGTGTTTAGGGTTTAGGTACATTGATTAAAAATATAGCATTAGGACTTTCTGGTAGCTGGCTTTCATTGGTCCATTCCTGTAGCATATGGAGATGACCCTGGAAGATACAAAGATTTTTAATCGGTTAATCTACAACCTGAGAACAGAAAATGCATGAAAACATCTATTTGGCCTACGTAATTGACGTTACCTCAAAACCTGATGATAATCCCTGCTTCCCATGAGACTGTACATATCTGATCTTCTCTATTTCTCACTCTACCACTATGTTTCGTTTGCATGTGCAGTGTAAGGAACTTGGAAAAACTTATATGGATCTCATTTGAGTTTATGAGATGAGTTATTCTATCTTATTTTAATTTATTATTTGATGAGTGAATAAGATGTGATAATAAGATAATTGTGATACTTCTGCATGTTCTCTTTTTGAGAAGAAAAAAAAATCAAAAGAAGATAATAAGACAATCTCATCACTTTATTCTATTTATCAGTTAAAATTTAAACACGTGGTGAAGGCTAGGTTACAAACCTACTGAATAAGATTAAGAAATATTTTCGTTACTCAGCCTTCTCTTCTTTTCTTCTTCACCCTTCTTTCCTTTCTAGTGCTGTTAGCTTGGTCATCCCATAATGAACCACTGTATTTTTTTAGGTCAATTTATCTGTGGGCATAGTTAAGTTTTAATTTTTTTTACTAAGAAGTATGTAGAATTTTTATTTAACATTCAACTAAATTTCTCATTGAGTCGTCCCACTTAGAATAACGTGGCATAATAATTTTATAACCTAGACCTCTATGAATTATTAGCTGAACAGGTTGTGAATTGTGTCTAACGGATCTGACTCGTGTGTCATTTTTTTAAAATATGTTCTCAATTTTTAATAATATAAATTATATATATTAACTTTCAATTATATATAACATTTATATAAAAGCATGGCTTTCCTGGCTATTAGTCTAATGACTAATAATAACACTGTCTTACTTTTAAATAAACTCATTAAATAAAACTGTGTAAGAGGTGATATATTTACAAATCATAATTTTATGAAGTACAACATTAAACAATGAGCTTAATATACCAATAAAAATAAATTTAGAAACTTATAATAAATATTGATAGCTAGAAAAAAAAGAAACTAAAAAGCTTTGTAATATTCATTAGGTAAAAAAATAGACATAAATATAAGTTGGGCCAAAAAAATAAGATGTTTATGATTTTAATTTTAAAAAATATTTTGTTTAAATTTAAATTTATTTTGTTTTTAATGTCAAGTAAAATTTTTAATAATAACATAATAATAACATTAATAGTTCAATAACTTATTATATTATTAAAAATTTAACAGAATAATTATGTATAAATTTTTTAATAATTTTTTTTAAAATCTTAATTTATTTAAAATAATTTATGACATTAATTAATTAATTAAATATTTAAAAATAAAATTTAAAAAAATTATATATAACTATCTTATCAAATTTATTAATAATATAATAAATTATTAAATTACCAATATCGTTATTACATGATAATTTAATATTATTATTTAATAGTAATAATTAAAAAAAATTAAAATACTAAAATAAAAATAAAAATATTTTATTTTTTAGGAACTAAATTAACATTTAAAAAAATACTAAAAAAAGTAGAGACATAAAGTGCATATTATTGTCTACACAAATTTCACTTTTTATTTCGTTATATTTTAGATTTTGGGCCAATAGGTTAATCTCACCTATTAAGGGCTAGTCTACTTTCGATAAATAAATTTAGTAATTATTATTTATATCTTTTAACTTTACTAATATTATATATAATTATATATATTAAAATGGTTTTTTATATAAAATATTTTATGAAAGTATTGATATATTTATGAAATTAATTTTTTTTATAATTTCTTTTAGGATCTTGTAATTTTATTTTTTTAAGATTTTTTTAAATAAATTAAGAAAGTGAGTATATTAATATAAAACAATTTAAAGATAATTTTAGTATTCTATTTTTAGATCGGAAGAG
>JAMLFT010000209.1:0-50623 GCA_026544285.1 Pachyrhizus erosus
ATATCTTATAATATACTCAATGTTTCTTTAATATAAAAAGGTTCTTATCGAAAAATAAAACATGGAGTAAATTTATAGACGTTGAATTGTATTTAGGAAAAGGAAGTCTTGGACGTGATTCAAAGTTCAAATAATTGAAATTGCAGGTTGGCAGAAACGAAGAAGAAAAGAATACGAAGGTTGATGAACCAAAAGTCAATGGTCATTTATTAGGAAGTGGGGCCAATTTATTGTTGGTGCCACCAGACATATGGTATTAGACTATTTATTGGTCTTCCCGAAAGCTCCACCCAGTCAATTTAAGTGTGCATACGAAGGACTAATTGTTTAAAAAATATTTTTCATTGTTAACCGTTTTTCTTAAAATAAATTCATTTTAATAAAATATTGTTACTTTTAGAAACATGTTTATAAATAAAAATTATTTTATAAAAATAAAATTTGAATTATTTTTATAGATGCAGTTTACAAACTTAAATTTAATTTGACAAACTTTAATCTAAACATTCATCATTTTTTTTTCTGCATTGTATTATTGTATTTTAAAAATATAAGATTATAACTTTTAATAATTTAAAAAATATAAAATTTTGTATAATTTTTCATCAGTCTGTAGTTTTTAGTTAACCGATGAGTAATTTTACGTTTTACGGTGACTTTAAGTTTATATAAAATTTAAAAGTATAACAAAATGTAGACAAGATTGTTTTTGTCAAACTACACTGAAATTACCCATGCCATAAAAGAAAAGTATGATAAAAATTATCTTTATCATTAATAATAAATAATTGGTTTTATTAAATAGAAATAAAATAAATAGATAAGAATTTTGTATTTAGGAAATAGTTATGTAAATGAATCATTTGAATTATGATATAACCATTTTATAAAAATGATATAAAATATAAAAATCTCCATGCATGTTTACTTGTCCAGGTGTGTTAAAATTTAAGTAACAATATTTAACAAAAAAAAGTGAAAACTATAAATAAAAAATAAAATAAGATGCTTAATATTAAAAAAATTACGTTTAATGAATAAGTATGTAACTTTTAATATTTTTATTTAAGATGAAAATTAAATTTTATAATATATAAATTTTATAATGAGATTGAGGGTAATAACTATAATTTCTGTTAAAAATTTCAAATTTACTAGAAGAATATAAATTTATGATAAAATATTCAAAATTACAATGTGATATTAAATTAATTACTATCAAATCTATCAAATCATCAAAACTTTTAAATTAATTGACATTAAATTATTTTAATTTAATAAATGATTTTAATTTTAAGTTTTAAATCTACACTTGCGTTAAGTATTTTAAAAAATCATTATACATAATGATTCTGTTGGATTTATACATATTCTCTCCAACAAAGAATACATATATTGTATATAAAAAAACTAATTGGAACCAAAGTAAACCAATGAATTTATTAAAGCGGAAATGAAAAGAAAAAGGCAATAAAAGTATTAGTTAGTCAGAACCAATTTACTAACAATTAGTCGTAGTACCAATTCATGCATATTTTTTTTAACCAAAAAACATTATGCATTGTTTTGGACCTATATTAAAGTCCAGTTTCATAAAAAGGAACGTGGCTTATAGTTTTAGTTATTGATTATAAAAGTTCTGATGTCAATCTATAAATTGAATCTCCGCTCCAATCCCAAATACCATGTTACCTAAATTGAAAAAACTTGGTGCACATATATGGTGCTAACTATAGTTACTCTATTAAATAACAAATAACGTACAATATGATAAGAAACTGAGATCAAGTTGTTGTTGTTGTTGTTTTTTTTTTTTTTTTTTTTTCTGAACACAAAAGTTGAGAACTATACTGTTAGATAAAAGTAAAAAAATAATATTTAATTAAGAATGGTATTATATGTCTATTATTAGGATTAAGAAGATAATTGTTTACAAAGTATTAGTGTAAGTTATGCTTGTATGTTAATCCGTTTGAGAGAAAGCAGCTGATATTGAAGTGGGTTATTTGAAGCGTAGTGCATGTTGCTTAAATTGCGTGCCCCTGTTTTTTAATGGATCAGATATGACTACCTGATTTGTGAGACCTTTATAAAAGTAGTGTGAACTCTTGAAGAAAACATAGATTGAGGAAAAATTACGAAAATTACATCAGTCATGGATTTGGTGATGGAAGTAGAAGAACGAAAGCAGCAGTTACAAATGAGAAAAAGAGAAGCTGTCACTGTGTGTATCCCTTGCCATACGATATCTCTAGCTTGCACGTCCCTTTCCCTTTTAAATTAACCAACACCAAAACACCTTTTCTTTCACTCTTTTATTATTATTATTATTATTATTATTATTTCTTTATATTTTAGATGACATTTCATGTTTAATGGCACCATTTTGGGGTCCCTCCTTCACGCAACGTCGATAGTGCTAAGTTTTTAATCACAAATTTTGAATAATTTTACCAATGCCCCTTCTCTATCCTTGGAGCAAATGACTCCTTTGTGCATCCCAATTCCTCAATTACAGGGATTCTTTTCTTTTTCACTCCCACATTGTCCCTCTAATTTAATATATAATCGTTACTATAGTTTTTTTTTTTTAGATTGTTTTAAATTGGTTATTATTTCAAAAATATTGATTACTTTTTAGTTTTACCTTTACCTTTTATTATTTTTAATGAATAAAGTAACAAATATTAATAAAATTAAATACAGTATATCAAATGATTTTATATCCTTTCAATATTAAGAATGTTTAGTAAGTTTCTTAATTATTCTGCAAATATTTGATCGACAGTATCTTAAATTAAAAACAGTAGTATTAATTGATTTAATAAAACAAGGAACAATTACATTGTCATATCTTAAGCTTAGTATTGATTATACTTATTTCCTTCTTAATTGAAAATTTATATCTTCCTTACTTGTTTATATATTATTTTTATATGTTAACATCATATATATCGGTTACTTTTTCTAAAAAAAATACATATACTCTAATATATATTTGTTCAAATTCTGTTGCTCTTGTACGTATTTGAAAAAGATATATGCACAAGGTAATTCCGAGATCTTGATTAAATTTATAATGAAGGGTAGGAAATAGTCATGATGCTAATTGAATGAGTTGATTCGATCACTGGGATTTTCGTGGTTATGTATTCATATATAGTAAATCATAAAAGTGATTTTCCCTGCCAAGAATTGTTGGTTTGAGATGCAAGTAATATATACTCCACAGACGTGGATGGTTTAACTAATAAAAAGAGAGAAAGGAAACTGACGAAATGACTTAAAAAGATATAATATTCGTATTAATAATGATACGATGATCATGGTTGTATAAATAGTTACAATTTTTATTCTCCAACGTATATTATTTGTTGTTTTTGGTAAATGGAGCAGGAATGTACTTTAACGAAGCTTGCTTACTCTCATGACATCAGCCAATATCAGTGATTTAATATTTTTTAGATTTAAATTCAATTTTGTTCATTGTATTTTAAGATTTTGTAATTTTAGTTTTTAAATTTTTTTATTACACATTTAATTCTATTTTTTAAAAATTTAATAATTTTAATTTATTATCAATTTTTTTTATAAAAATTATTGATATGACATATTAATAATAGTATGATACTCTGATGATATGAAATTAAGAACACAAATTGTACTTTATTAATGTCGTGTCCATATATACACAAGACCATTACATCATAAGTTATGTTAGAAGGTAAGTATCATGATATTATTAGTATGTTATGTCATAAATTTTTATTAAAAAATTGATAACAGAGTAAATGTAAATTAAAATTATTAAATTTTAAAAATATAAAAATTAAATATAATAATTTTTAAAACGTTAAAAATAGTCGATTATAAAATTTTGTGAACAAAAATAAATTTAAGCCTATTATTTAAAATTTACTCTCATGGCTGACAACATTCGAATTGTCGTCATTATCCTCATAATAATATATATGTATTTGCTTTAGACTTGTTGGAAAGAAGAACAGGGGAAAGAACCATTCTTCTTCCATTATGAATATATTTACAGCGCTTCAATATAATTCTAATTTAAAGTGAATTTTAATTTCAGGTACATATTAATTTAAGGGAAATAAATCAAATTAATAAGGAAATGATAATTTCCAATCAACATTTCATAAATTTTTGAAAAAAAAGATATTTGCTTGAAAAACAAATAAGGTGATTAGTTTAATTGCGTTGTTGATTAAGTTTTATTTGAAAATCAATTATTTTTAAAAATAATTTATGCTAAATATAAATTAAGATTATTAAGAGTGTGTGAATTAGTAAAAAGCGTCAAAGAAAAAGATAAAATTTTGGCTAAATAATTATTTATTATTATAAAAAATAAGATGAGTTGAACTTATTATTTTTTTATTCTATTTTAATCATCATCTAATAAAAAATTTAAATAATTGTTATTTAACTTTTTTTAACATAATATTAATGATTTTTTTATTTGTATCTTGATGTATTTTTTAATATACTATTATTTTATATAGTATTCAATAAGACTAATATTATAATTTAGTAAATTATTATTATTTTTATTTATTAAATAAATTTTGTGTATAAAAAATTTAGTAAATAATACTATTATTTTATTTATTTTATATAGTCTTTGAAAGATACATGTGAAAAAAAAAAAAGAGTAAGATTACTACCTACATTTGATAAAATTGAATGATGTACCGTAAGTACCACCCTCAGAACATAAATATTGGGATAAAGGTGCGTAGAAATATGGCGACGACAGAGAAATACAGAAGATGATGGACTATGTATAAAGGCAGCCATTTTTGAAGCAAGTTGAGTTGAGAGAGAGAGAGATGGTAGAATAGAAGTGATATGATATTAGGATCTCTGTCCTTCTTGTGAGATGGATGGTATTAGATCAAAGATTGGATCCTCCATCTGTCCCTTAAACTCTATTGTCCCAATTAGAGAGGCCATGGCCACTGCTGCACCCAACCAATATTCTTTCACATTAATCCATTTCTGTCTACTCCTTATCATTTTCATTTCCACTCATGCCACCGCACAGCAACAGCAACGCTTCAAACAAGCCCCCAAATTCTACAACTCTCCCAACTGTCCCATCATTCGCCTCCAAGCCACCGACACCTGTTCCGACTACGCAGTCCACGTCGCCATGACACTCGACGTCACCTACCTCCGCGGCTCCATGGCCGCCATCCTCTCCGTCCTCCAACACTCCTCCTGTCCCGAAAATGTTATCTTCCACTTCGTCACCGCCGCCTCAAGAGCCTCCTCCTCCGCCCTCCTCAACCGCACACTCTCTGCCTCCTTCCCATATTTAAATTTCCAAATCTACCCATTCGACGACACCGCTGTCGCTGGACTCATCTCCACCTCCATCCGCTCCGCACTCGACTGCCCCCTCAACTACGCCCGCAACTACCTCGCCAACCTCCTCCCCTCCTGCGTTCGCAAAATCGTCTACCTCGACTCCGACCTCGTACTCGTCGACGACATCGCCAAACTCGCCTCCACACCCCTCGGAAACAACCCTAACTCCGTCCTCGCCGCTCCCGAATATTGCAACGCCAACTTCAGCACCTACTTCACTCCCTCCTTCTGGTCCAACCCCTCGCTCTCCCTCACCTTCGCTGGCCGCACGCCCTGCTACTTCAACACCGGCGTCATGGTCATTGACTTGCAACGCTGGCGGGCCGGGGACTACACCACCAAGATCCAGGAGTGGATGGAGCTCCAGAAGAGAATGAGGATCTACGAGCTGGGCTCATTACCTCCGTTTTTACTCGTTTTCGCAGGAAACATAGGCCCGGTGGATCACAGATGGAACCAACACGGGCTCGGCGGGGATAACTTCCGCGGGCTTTGCAGGGACTTGCATTCGGGCCCGGTCAGTCTCCTGCATTGGAGTGGCAAGGGCAAGCCCTGGGCCCGCCTCGACGCCAACCGCCCTTGCCCCTTGGATGCCTTATGGGCTCCCTACGATCTTCTCGAAACTCCCTTCGCTCTCGAAGCCTAGCCCGCCTCATTATTAGTACATTTTATTTTATTTTTATTTTTTTTTTAAAAAATAAACTCAATTATCCTTTTTTATTGCTTTGGCGTTAAGTAGTTTTGATTTAGCACTGGTGTATATTTGGGAGTTGGCGCTGGAGTCGCTCCTTGTTTGCTATGGCCGTGTGGATCTTACACTGTACAGCCAGGTACATATATCATGTTACCCTTTCTTTTCATTTGAGGCACCGAAAAGACTGTTACCGTTACGGCTTGTAATGTAACTACTAACAATCAAATGAACCCAATAGTAAATCTTTTCACTTTTCATTTTGTTTCTTTCTTCACTTCTTTTTTACCCCTACATGTCAGGTTGTTATTTTTGTTCAAAGTACATGCGCAATAAATAATATTGGATGCGTTATTACGTCTGAAATTGGAGTGGACAATCATGGAACTTGTTAATCAACTGGAATAGTGGTTGTCTGTTTGAGAGGAAAAAAAAGAAAAAAGGGAGTGTGTGTTGTGTCGGTGACGTTGGGTTTATCATAGCTACGGATCTGAAAAGGATCGTGTCGAGATTTAGAATTTTGGATATTTTTTCTTGTCTAAGTGAATTGCTCGTTTCTCTCTTCTATTGTCTGGCCAAAGCCCAACATTGCTTTTGAAGGTTTTGACCAAATTGATGATGATTGATGTATCTTCTTTTTAGCAATACAAAATTTTTGAAGTTGGAACCATCTATACGCAGTAAATAAGAGCCAATTGCTGCTAGAAATAAGTAATCACCGAGACAGACACGGACTATTCAGTCAATTATGAATAAAACGCACTTAGATTTAAGAAATGAATAAATAAAAGCATCACCTCCCTTTACTCAAATAACGAAAAGAAGAAGAAAGAAACTATATAGCTTTGAAAGAGAAAGAAAAGAACAACCAACCGGGCTTCAACAATAACATGTTTTATTTGACTGATTGTAGATCTTCTAACTTTTTTTTTTTTTTTCCATCGATCTAATTTTCTAATCCTTTTCTTATTTTCATTTTTTTTTTCTGCTCATATGCATGCGTCTGTCTTTTACTTTCAGTCCATTCATGTAACCAAGAAGATATCTTGTACTTTCTTTTGGATTTCAGTTAGAAACTCAAATTAAGATTTGGAAAAATAGAAATTATAAGAGGCAAGCTTTTCTAAATCGTCATTTTTTGTGAGATGATGAGGCAATAACAATAGCGTGCGGATTATCTCGAACTACAAAAGTGACGTTATAAAATTCTAATCCTAAAAAAAAAATTATACATTAAATAATAATATAAAACTAAAAAATTTAAACCTACAGATCGTAATTACTGGATTCTGTAATTGCTTTTCTAACTGCAGGAATTTCGGTTGCATAAAATGATAAAAAATTGTTTTATGTTGGATTATAATGTTGGTGCAGTGATGATGATTAACAGACCATCGTAAAATATTGTTTTATTTGAACAATATCTTAAGTTTTATTTGGATTATAATTTAATCGTTTTTATGAGTAGCTTTTTTTTTAAGTTAGTTGTAACTTACAAAAATAAAACACCTCTGTCAAGAATTTCCATAAAAATCAACTAATTGTTGTATAATTCTTAGAAACATAAACGATGTCATTCTGATTACATAAGATAAACTTCCGACATGACCCTATATATGCATGAAAATATTTTTAGTCAATTTTTTTATTATTATCATATTAGAAATTGTTTGTTTCATAATTGAAAAATCAGATAACTATTGTCTTTAAAACTATAACATTATGGTTAAATTGATATTTTGTTTTCTCTTTTTTAAAATGTAAATTCTGTACCAATGATGTGCGATTGTGATAAGTACCTTACATCTATTAATTTCTTGACGTGTGCAGACAAAAAGGTTATGTAAATATTATAACAAAACTAATAGCAAGCATAGAACAAAGTATTAAGAGATGCAAATAATTAGTCCTCTGAACTCTTTCCTACCCAAAGTTCAATATACAATGCACCATGGTGGTTATGCATCGACTTTTCGATTCAATTCTAGAATATATATTTTTGGCGGGCCATTCAATTCTAGAATAATCAATCGCCTATTGCTAAGATGTATTAAAAAAAGGTGTATTGCTAAACCATGTATGGGTGAATAAATGTGAAAAATAGAAGCAAAAGTCAAGCTTTCCTACTAATGGAAAACAAAAAAGTACTAGCTTGAATGCATATACATGGGGAATCAATGTCAGAATGTACGTAAACATTAATTCGTCATTAAAAAGCCTCGACCCGTCCAACAACTTCTACTCATCAAGTTTTTCACTGGTTTTAGTTGCTTTAGAGGAAATAAAATAAAATATTTTGAAATTTTAATTAAGAAGAAAATAAAAAAAATGAAATTTTAATTTAGAATTTTAAATCTTTTGTATTTTTCCTCCGCTCGATCTCAAGCAAACAAACTATTAATTTTAGTGCAGCTACTTAAGGCCATGCAATCCGAAAAATAAGCTAAAAAAAATTGTTCACTTATAGGGCACTAAAAAAATAAAAATAAAAATAACATATATTTTTTAAATATAAATATCAATATTTAAACAACTGTTTTCGTAATAAACTCATTAGCTAAATTAAAAAAAAATTGTACAGGAAAATAAATAAACAATAAAATTAAGGTGGTAACCTTTTGGAGAACATGCAAATGGAAGCTAGAAAGTAGAAACATTAATAGGAGAAAAAAAAAACTAGCAACTAATATGCGAAGTTAGTGCATGTTTGGGTACCATTTGAACCTTTTAAAAGTACTTTGGGAGTAAAAGAATTTTAGGAGCAAGAGATTTATTATAATTCCTTCTCTAAAAAATACATTTGACCCTCTCTAACAATTTTTCAACAGTAATCTAAACATAATTTTAGTCATCATGTGTCATGGATGTTAGAACCAATGCTGCCCGTGGTTTGATAAAATTGTTTGCAGTTTAAACATGTGCAATAATTCTCTAAATAAGATTCTACTGATAATTCTAACATGTCATTAGTGTTTTGTCTGGAAGCTTTGGATATCTTTCCATTCTATCACTCATTCATCTGTATATTCTTCCATTCTGCCACGGAAGTAATCTCACCATGATATTTACTTTAATAGTTGAAACAATTCTAAAATAATAAGTAAATAGAATTTTAGCATTATATTTTGCATGGATGTTTATTTTTATATAATTAAAATTTATAATAAATAAGCATTTAAATATATAATTATATTTCAAATTTTTAATAAGTAATTTAAATTATGATATAAAATTATTTTTAATATTAATAATTTCTTAAAACAATAATTGAAACTCAATTTAAAAATAGAGATGGATGATAATTTAAAAGAGATATTGATGATTAAAAAAGTCGAGTGTATAATTAAAGATAAAATGATAGTAGTTTGAAACGACATAAATATATAATAATTTTTTAATTAATGACTAATAACACTGCTTAACATTTATTTTAATCTGGATATAAATTGAGTACTCAAAAATGATCTTTGACTCGTTGGATTATTTTAAATTACGTTTTTATTAATATTTAATGAAATGAGTATACGTGAGGCTGGCTGTTTTAGACTTGAAAGGGGACCATTTGATATATTAAATGCTTTCTTTAAGTCAATCAGAATACTTGATTCAAATATATTTCAGTTTATATATTGAGGGAATTCCGAGGCACCCATGGAAATTAGAGTTGAAGTTTTAGGTATTATCTTTGTGCTAGATCCTAGATGAATTGCTATAAATAGCATGCTAGTTTCAGGGACCGGACGATGTAAAAGACTAGATGATGAAATGAAAGACTTGAAATTTGAGACATTAAAAATTGTCATAAGTCTACAACAATTAGGCATTCCTTATTTTAACTTTTAAGTCAACTCATACATGTATCTGAATTTCTACGCAATATAAACAGGGTGATAGAACATGGGGTACGCAGATTACTATGGCAATGTAAATTAAATATGAAAAGCATTGTATCATAATGGTTTATTTTATATGGTAAAATTGTTCGTTTTGCATGATTGAGAGTTGGATAGGGGAATAAGATGCATGGACATACTAATACTAATACTAATACTAATAATAATAATAATAATAATAATAATAATAAAAAAGATGCATGGACATAAAATGTTGATGGAGAAATAATGGGAGCAAGCAGCACATGGAGGCGAAGGGGTTTGGGAGGGAGGGAGACGCCGAACATGATGAGAGAAAAAGAAAAAGAAAATAATAAAAATGAGATGTACCCATTGAGATGAACAAACTCCCTAAAATGTCGGTAGAACTTAATCAGACATACAAAGCTTGGACAAATGTTAATACGCTCCCCCTCCCCAAAATAGAATATTAATTTTTTATTTTATTTTCTGTTTCATTGTGAAGATTTGTTGGCTGGGGGTTCATCTCTCCTTGTTTTTTAGACCAAAAGCAACAGTGACAGGTGTTACAATCTATTTTGGTGGTGTGTTTCTTTCACCGCTAGAACAATTGTGTTCTAAGGGACTTCAACCTGCTAACTGAAAATTGAATCAAATCAAAGATGAAGTTTATTACATAAAGGTACGCCAACATTACCAAACAGCAAACTAGCTAATTGTAAGCTTCAAACTTGGAATACTGACATCCAAAATCTAAACCTAGATAGTTGTTTCTATTTATAATCTGTCATCATCTTAAGTAGATGTCTGCGGTGGTTTCTTTTTTGTAATTCTCATTATTGTTAGAATTTAATTTCTTTACATTATTGTATTGCACTACTAACTAATAAAAAACTACTATTAATATAAATTTTAAAATTATTATTATAAAAATTAACAATCTTGTTATATACGATAATTTATAATCAAATGATAATTTTTTTTAATTATTATTGTATACACGGTTAGGAATCCATGAATCAAATGGATGAAGATGAAAGAGAGCATATTGATATTCATGAAGTAACAATATTGAATTGATTAAAAAAGATATAAAACTTTGTACGTTGATCTCCTATTTATTGAAATGTCAGTAACTGACAATTACCAATTTTAATACCCTTTCCCAAGCTGGTAATGGTAACCAGAATCTTGAAGTGAAAAGAGAAGAAAAATATAATGCTTGTTTTTTTTTTTTTAAAAGCCCAAATAGAATTCCAAATAAAAGCAAGACAATTGTCATATAGACTCTGCTTTATTATTAATATACTTACTCTTATATTATTTTTAAAAAATACCCACTTAATAAAATCAAATTTTCAAAAATACTCTTACAACAAACTTTCCAGAGTACTGTCGTTATCTATTCATACCTACACATGTGAAATTGCCATAGCCTCCAAAAGACATGACAGTAGAATAAGAGAGACAGGGAGACAGTGTTGAGGTTTTATTATTATTATTACTATTCAAAACTGCAGTTAATAAAACTTGAAACAATCAAATGCGTACAGAGATATATCCCCTCAAAACCAAAAGTAAAAGCTAAAGGATGATGAAATTTGGGTTTAGCGGAGGTGGGGATGACCAAATTCAAATGTTTAAATGTATAAAAATACAAATGAATCAAGGAAACCTAAAAATTCACAGTAATGATCCCGCAACAATTTAGCCATACATATAACATATCTAACACATTTACATGTTCACAAATTAAAATAACGGTGATGTCGTTTATAAACATCAAACACAAACTAATTGTATAATAATCCCCCTTTTCACAAATTTCTCATATAGAGATAAGGGCACAACTCGATTATACTAATTTGTTTTCAACTATACTCGATTTTGTAACAACTATAGAGGTGATTGCTTAAGTTAATTGGTTGCAAAAATTATGTTGCAGAATCGTTATATGAAGGCATTGATGGTTGTGATTATAGAGTTTAGAAGCAGATAGATACTAATCTTTTTCCAAATGCATTATCATAAAATTCTAGTGTTGTGTGTATACACGTCACGGTCACATGCTTTGCCGGCAACTTGGTACATCAGCTTTTAATAAGAGATATACTTATGACTTGATAACCGAAAATGGGTTGGGCCTAATGGAAAGCCGTCCAACTATTTCTTCTTGGTCCAGGGGACGACACTATCGCGAGGGACAGGAGAGAAATTTCCTCCGGAAACACATGAAAAGGAGAAGGCCGAACCGCACTTGACAAAAACCACCTGAATGAAATGCACCACCAAATTATGTCGGACCGAAGATGATGACACACACCGTAGGGAGATCGGAAGATCAAAAGCACTTTCTCAACTACTATAATAACATCTCTATGGTTTTTTTTTCTTTTTGTTTCCTTCCATATGTGCACAAGGAAATAGATAAGGTAACAGCAGCCACATTACTAGCTCAAGTTCATGATTTCAATTATATACTTAACGCTTCATAATTCAAGCTTGAGCTAGGAGTAATCAATCCCATCTTTGTTAGCTGTTGATACCTATTGTTACTTTTAGTGACACAAAAACTGAAATTCGGTATAAGAATGCTGAACGATTCATAATAGCTGGTAATCGTATAACACATTTCCTAACTAGTCCACGTCAATTTCCTAGCCAGACCTTTACTAATAGCTGAATGTCATGGTGGAATTCAAGTCTAATATTGGGAAAGTCTAATGTGTCGGTTACAGTCCCACAAATCAAGACACAAAACTTTTGCTGGCTTCTTTGTAGTCTCCATAATCAGCATCATCACTTCCTGTTTTCTTCCGAATGTATCTATAGTTTGTGTACTGCAAAATTATCTGCCATTGTCAAGGTTTAGCATCTTCATAATCTTAAACATATTTCTGTAAGGATACCTTCAAGAGTTAAGTTTTTTTTTTAATAAAGGATAATTTTTTATTCATAATAAATATTTTAGTTTAATAATTTTTTTAAAAAATTTACATAAATTTAATGTATTAATCTTTTATTTATTTTTGTAGGTATTATATAACTCTCTTAATTTAAAAATAAAACGCATCTTTTATTTTCTAAATATCATGTCTCAAATGTGAGAAATTATTACATATTTTGAATTATATAATTTTATTAATCTTTATATAATATATAATTAATTTTTTTTATATAAAAATTGATTAGGACTAAATAATCTTAAATTATGTAATAATTTTTCAAAATATATGCCAACTGTTAAAGACCTTGGGAGAGAGTAGTACTGGTGCAACCAAAATAACAGTAAATTAAAAATTTGTATGATAAAATGCGTATACAGGATACGAATAGGTCCAATGCCACGCAAACTATGGCATCCAACAGCCATGGCAAATTAGCTCTGATGCTTTCCCATTCGGTAGTTCGTACAAGAATACTGCCCAGAAGACAGAACAACAGAGGAGTTAGATTGCTTAATTTTAGTTTTTTCAGAATAACATTATGAAAAATATATGCAAGGGAGGAAAATCCTAACCTTCCCACATAAGTGGCATTGGCGATCAATGCAAAAATGAACATGAGAGGATTTAAGCCCTATCATGATAAAGAGAGAGTGTCTATAAATCAGTGAAATACAAGCTAATCAATGCACCAATTGTGAGTTACAATTCGAAACGAGAATAAATGATTAAGATAAAATATTACCTCCACGCTCCCTCTTTTAATCTGTCCAATGATTAGGCAATGAACAACTTCATCAGTAATTAACGCACAGAAAAAATAGAATACAAGTGCTGGAGAAATGAAGAATATTCAGAAATAAAAAAAAGAGAGAAGAAATACTAGTTAATTTTGAGACATACATTCAACCAAATTTGAGGAAGCCGGCCACCCATATAGATAACAGCCATGAGCCATCCTAACCATTGACCTAAAGCACTGTGCATGCTGTGCTCCTGTGATGGCGAGTTCTAGTAAATTAAGTGGCAGTAAGATAATGCAATTATGCAAAGCAACCATACTTGTGGAAATGATTATACAAGCGTGTGAAAAAATTAATTAACCGGCACCACTGGCTATACCTGCAAGAGTAGTTTTCTTCCATTCAATCTTTTGTATCCCTCTTTCAAAGCATTACCCTGCCGAGGCAAGTTCATAGAAGCTGCTAGAAAAGTTCCATAGCTTGCCTGAAATGTGGTACAATCAATGAAAAAGATGGTAAATATATAAGGAGGTTGGGGAAAAGTTCCATAGCAAGAATTTGACTTCCCTAAGTGAGCATTTTAAAGACTCACAGGGACAGAACGGGGAATGGGTCTAGGCTGTGTTGCTGGCTTCGTAGAAGAAAGTGGAGGGGCCTCATCATCAGAGGATGAATCATTGTTCATTTCCATGGCTGAAGGGACACTTTTAGCAGCTCTCAAGTAGGTACCAAACGGTGGAGTATCATTGGCAGCCAAAGATCTCGCTGACCTGTTCAATTAAGTCAAAAATAAAAAAGAAATAAGATGGAAGATCTCTTAAGCAAACTATTACTTAAAAATGCAAAAAATAATGCTACCAAGTACAAATTGATAGACAATATGGATACGTAGTTACGTACCTATAGTAGTACTCCCGTCGAGGCGTTGCTTTGGGTCCATCATTTTGTATTGGAATTCCTGTGTCGCCGTCTGGTTTCAGTCTCAGAGGTTTTTTCTCTTCGTCATGACCCTATTAACACAAAAAAACAATAAGGTTTTTTCTCTTTTGGGAAGCTTGTAATTTGGGCAAACACGTCTCTGTAAATTTCAATTTTGATTAGCAAGCGGCGCACAAGAATTGGAAATTACTGTACCTCGTCGATGTTGATCTTCCCATGACGCTTGGCACATTTATAGATGTAGTCATAATAGAAACTTTGCAGTACTAACACGATCGTAGTGATTGTGTAAAGCTGTATATCACAATAACAAGTGACATTAAGGACCTAAGTTTAATTTTAGGCACTCAGTTTAAATTTTTTTAGAATATTAATTAATTAAAGATTATAAGAAGTATACTGTTTAAAATAACTATTATAAAAATAATAAATTTAACATATATAATAATTTATAATTAAATAACATTATACAAACACTTCATATTTTTAATACATAGAATATTTATTCATTTTTATATTTATAAAAATCAAACTTTGTACTTTACAAATTATTTATAGGCGACAGAAAGAAAACAAATAATTAATTAACTATGAATTTTATAAAAAATAAAGTTAAATTTTTTATATAAATAAAAAAATACAATTTAAAAATATATACTAGAGGAACCGTAATAGAACATTTCCCGTTATTTTATCTCTGGAATGAATATACAAACACGTGTCCAATGGGTTTGCCTTGAGCCTAGTGAGATGGCGTCGCGTAGTTGTTTTTCAAATTTTTGCAATTGGGCCTTCCCTATTTTGCAAATATTTTATTTATGTTAATGGACGTTCAAAATATCATGTTTGTCAATGCTTAAAAATTACAAATATTATTTTACAAAATTAAATATGCTTGATTGTAGTAAATTGAAATTAAGTTTATTTTTAAAATATGTTTGAGTGAAAAAAATGCATTGGATTGAGAATTTTATTTTAAGTTATTGTAATCTTGCTTTTGAAATACTAATCAACTTAATTTGTACAAAGGATTTTGTTAATGAATGTTTTAAATGTATTAATTGATGACAATATAATAATTTAGTTAGATACTTCTAATTAATTATTTAAAAATAAACATCATAAACACTTTTCATTTTTGCTGCTTGAAGAGCAGGTTTGTTTCAAATGCATTAACTTGAACCTGTATTTATAAAATTAAGGTGAATCAAAATCAAATTGATACATCCAAACAAGCAATTTCCAAGGCTAAACATAATTTAAAGGTTTCAAACTGATGATGTTTTAAGATCTGAAAGACCCATACGCCCGAAAAGGAAAATAGTAGAAATAATATATATAGAGAAAATTCCGGAGAAATACGTTTCCAAAGTAAATTACCAGAGCTGTGTAGTACTGGGTTGGCAACTGGTTTCGCAGCCATCCAATAGCAAGAATTAAAGCACAATACAAAAACAAGAAAATAGTAAGTCAACAATGACTGTAAGTATAGATAACACATATTAATGTAAAATTTTTACATACATAAAAATCATAAAGACAAGTGAGATTAAAGCACGAAAGAACTGGAATAAGAACAGGCATGGAACGAAACAAATTAATATTTGAATGTTTAATGTATATGGTTAAAACTCACATACCGTGGCCGGTTCCAGATGGCAACCAACGAGGTTGAATATGTCGCTGCATCAAAATAATTGAGTAAAAAAAAAAAAAAAAGAAAGTTATTGGGCTAACTGTTTGAGCAGTAAACGTAAGATTCGGCTAAAGTAAAGTTATAAGAAAATGAAGAGCTAATTAAAGTGTTAAAAGTTAACGAACCCCGCGACCCAAGTGAGGAGAAAGGCTATAGAGACACCATGACTTGACTTAGCGCGAAAGTTGGTTATTATCTGAGGAATTTCTGCTACTCCCCAACATATGAGACTTATGAAGCCAAAGCCAAAGGATATTTCATCTTTTAGATTGCAAAGACAATCATCGAAATATTTGTGAACCCAACCCACACAGGGTCTACTTTCCTTGACGCAGTACGATGGAGCCATTTCTCTCTTCGTTTCTCTTCTTTTGATTGCACCTGGGGAGAAAGGTTCAGCCGGTTTTAAAAGAGTAGCATGCTGAAATTACCAAACTAGACGCGACAATGAATCAAATAGTGAAATTGTGAAAAGTGCCTGTGTTGGTTGGACTATGTTGTCCTTATCGGGGTTTAATTGCACAATTTGCTTAAAACAAAAAATTGAGTATTGCTACACGTGTGTCGCATATTCTTTCAAGCGATGCTATGAAGTGAACTCCATGTGAGTCTATGCATAATATATTGCATATTGCAAAATTATATTTTGAGACAAAACTATCTAATTACATGGGCTCTCTCCGCTTATTTTATCAAGATTGACGCTTTTGGACTTTGCAAGTAGACTATGGTCATGTTACACATGACAATACGAAGAAATGCTGTTCAAAATTATGTTGACATTGCACCAAACCTAAGAAAATTCTACTTTGTCAATTATTTTCTTTTAAATAAATATTGTCTGCTCTGTCTCTCTTTACAGCGTTATTATTATTTTTTTATGGCATTGGCCTAATTAAAATGACAGCAGATGTCAAGAAAGTGTTGACATTATTGTATTGTTTCTTCCGTACTGTGTTTTGTTTTGTCATGTTAACAGGAAAACTCTGAAAAGAAATTAAGTAGCTCTGACCAGTAGGCCATGGACAGAAAGTAATATTCGAAACATTCACAGGATATACTTGAGTGAAGAGTGATTCCGAAGATGATAAATTTACTGGATGAAAAATACTTTCTGAAAAAAGCAACAATTTTTAATGAATAATTATAAAATACACTCCTTAAAATACTTTTTTAAATATATTCTTTTTTATTAATTATAATTTATTAAAAATTACAAAATTTTATAAATCTCACGTCTTATTTGATATTTTTTTAATAATTTTATAATTTTAATGAATTTTAACTAATAAAAAAATTATTGTTAGCACTGTTTTTTTTAAATATCATTGACCTACTGGAAATTGATTTTTCTTTTCCGATTTTGCCAATTTTTTTTTACTAGTTTTTCAATTTTCTGACCAGTTTTTCTCAAAAGTCAGTTTTATAATTTATTTAAATTTAAATAGGATACTAAACCTGTTCACCGTTTTCCAATCCACCGGACTATTCCGTCTTATTTTCAAAATACTGATTCCAACCTTTTTCTACTTTACTCTTTTTGGCAAGTCTATTTTTGCAAAATGCATTAAAGATTAAGTGGTTAATATCGAAATTTCCTTCTGAGTTGCCTTTTATCACATTGTTAATGGCAGCTATGTGCACAGTTTGTTCAGTTGCGTTATTAGAGAATCCCCCAATCAAGAATGCTCAAAGTTTTTCTTCCCCCTATTTCCTAGACTATATATGCTGCTATAATATTTATTTTCCTATATATTATATATAGTTTTCAGATTAAATTTGAGACCACACGTTTAAAGAATCTGAATCTCTTACATTCGGATCATTACATGCACTAGAAGCAATTTTTATTTGTGTTTTTCTTTCTCTTCTTTCATAATTTGTCCCACAGGCTTCTATTTTTCTATAAGACTAGTTCAGCAGCTAGCAGCTAAGTAACGGGAATGTATGTTATTGAGAATTTTGACTAAGTAAAACTGAATCTCATATTGTCACATTCACTCAATAAACACACAAAAATGACAATGAGTTTATCATTATTGACAATGAATACATTCATTATTTTGCATGTTTGTTTGTCATGTGTCATAAGTATATAAACAATAATGTACGATGTAGAGTTTGGCAAATGAAAGAGCTTTTCGACTCCATGAATCATCCCGTTATATTGACCAAGTTCAAACCGAGACAAAGTGTAAAATATAGCCACAGGCGTTTCCAAAAAAAAAAAAAAAAAAAAAAAAGGGGTGAACTTGGCTCCATAGTCGTCAAGGTTCATGTTCCAAAACAACGGCTCTCAGCCTGCACAGCTGGGCCGTTCTGCTAATGCAGCCAAACAAATTTTCTTTATGGAAACTTTAGTTGTGGTTTTTCTTTTTCTTTTACCATTTCTTTAACAAACAGTAATCCTTATTAAATAAGAATTTGGGGTAGCAATAAATCAAAGAAAAAGAAAGATGGGGTCCATTATTGATAAATACGTTTTCATTCCTTGGGCGGAAATGATTGTTCATATGTACAGGTGGGCGTATCCTGTTGAGCACTATGGTGCTTAGTGTCGTTTGGGATTAGTCACCCTGCAAGAGAAGGATAAGAGAAAGCTAACATGGAGCAACATATATATTCTGATCCACAAAGCATTCACGAAACGGACAAAAAAAACGGCGTTGATGCTTCGCATATTGGTGATTTCACGTTCATGGTTTTGCAGATTGATCTCGTTGCGTGGCTTCATCTTTATCCTTTCTTCTAAGCACACACCAATACGATTTCTCTAGAGTTCATACTTATTGTCGTGTACCATGATTGGTATATCACTCGTGGATGCTTTGGATACGAAAGCAGCTCAAGTCGATAGAATCATCTTGGAACTCCATCATACTCCACATTAGTTTACTTCTAATTGACAACTGATGATTACATCATTGATCACCTAATTAATATTTAAGTGATATGCGGGAAAACCATTAAATCCGAACTTTGTGAGGTTAAGTTTGATCCAGACCAACATAAATAAAATAACATTCATTTAACAAAAATGCTATGCTATCATTATAATTACAATTATAACGCCTTCAAACATTTCCACATAATGATTCAACACTTATACAGCTATTGACTAGTTTAAGCAAGCAAGGTATAAAATGATGACTTTATCCCCAACTTCACAAATAGAGTATGTTTAGTAAAGTATAAAAGGAGTTTATAATTTTTTTTTTTTTTATTTTATAAAAATAAAGTAAATTTATAAGATACTAGTTTTTTTTTAATTTTTTTATTTTATTCTCATTAATTTACATGATTTTTTTAATCAAATAATTAATTATATTATTTTATGTTATTTTATAGTTATTAACTAATTTATCATCTATTTTTATAAAATACATTTATTTCAATTAACTAATAAATTTTTAATTTTAACTAATTTATTAAGTAATTTTATCAAACGTGAAACATGTATCCAATGACCCCACGGGCGTTCATGTGTCCCGATCCTCTCATCCGATTGACTTCCACTAAACATAAGACGACAAGAGGCATATATATAGCCATTTGATAATAATAAAATATGATAATCCACATCAGTATATACAATCTAGAACATTGCGGTAGGATTGGGAGAAAATATATACAATTTTAAATGCTACAAATTAAAATCAACAGTCAAATCACTCTTACGTGCAAGTGAAAAAGTCATTAATCAGTTAATTAATTTACCATGTCGCACATCGATTACTGATATAGTAGCCATGAAATTAATCCTGGTTGACTTGCATCAGTGACTATAGTCCAATTCAACCAATCATATCTACACTGCATCTTTCAACTTGACAGACCACACAAAAATATATAATAAGTTAACAGTTTAACGAATGATGAAACAGGAAAAAGTCGGGACTGAAAACAAAAATGGAGATTCAAAGGAAAAATTTTAGACAGTGTTACCAATAGAACATGAAATTCAGCAATAGGTGAAAGTGTGAGCTTGTAGGAATGAAAAAGAAAAAAAAAAAAAAATACATAATGCACTCTCATTAGCGTCCCTTCACGTTCTTCATGGCTAAACGCACACACATTTATTATAATAATAAAAGTAAAAATAAAGGAAAGAAATCAAAAGGTATGACTTTGCATAATGACAATACTCACGTACATAAATTTTGTGGGGGCAATATTCATATTATAGATTAGCTTCATACCACATCTCAATCTATAAGAACAATTAGTAGTTACACATATATATTATATTAAGAAAATTTTAAATGTTTGTGGGAGCAATTGTCCTGTTGTCCATCAAGAGGTTCCATCTCTAATCTCACACCTTTTTATTTTCACTCTCAAATGGGTGGAAATGAATATTATCTTTAAAAACTATAATCCATATTCAATCCCTAATAATTTATTATCTTATAATTTTGTATTTTTATCCAACTAAATATTTTTATTTTTATTCTCTATATTACTTTGTTTCTACCAAACACACATTATGAGAGGACAAAGACGCTTTTTAGTTCTTAGTGGGCTCATTCACATCACTTGTTCACAGCCGCAGGCCCGCAGCATATGGATTATGGTACTGAGAAAATATATTCAAATGGGCCAAAAGCTACAGAAGGTCGCACTAATAAAGGCCAGTATATATAGATATTAAAAGCGTCAACCCGTGAGACAAACCGTTAAATTTTGAGTGAGGTCTCATAATTCTATATATATACACACAAAAATATAATAAATATTTTATATATATTAAAAATATTTGTTATAATTTATACATTTTAAAATAAAATCTTATTTTATCACACTAACACTAAAAAAGTATATTAATGTTTTATATTATAAAATTATATTATATTATATATATAAAAATTAAGTACCAATAATTTTATTATATTTAAATATTTTTATTGAATATTAAAAATTAAAAATAAAATTATTTGATATAAAATAAGTTAAACACACCATATAAGTTGTTTACAATAAATTTTAAATTAAAATTTAAGTGAATAATTTAACCAATTCCTAGTAATTCAAATGAATAATTTAAGAAATTTAATAGTCGTGGAATTTAGTAAGAGATTGTAAAAATTTTAAATTTTATTTTATTTTTTAATATAAATGTTTTTATGTAAAGTTTTTTTAAAATTTTTAAGAAAAAATTTATGTATATAATATTTTATACAACAACTTGTATAATAATATTTTTTATGATTGTCTCTCTTGTCTATATCATTTATCACATATGATATATAGAAATAGACACAAAAATCAATGTTATATAAATTTTTTTATATGTATAAAGTCTCAACTTTTAATATTTAGCATTTTTAAATATATATATTTTTCTTTGTTCAAAGTAAGGAATTCCGAATAATTTTATCCTTATAAATTATTGATTTAAAAATAAGATAATTAGTATATTAATTCATCAATACATATAAAAAATTAAAATGATAAAAAAAAAACTATAGAGGCTTAATCTCACTTTTGGTTATCCAATATATTACAATTATACAATTTTAATCTTTCCAATTTTAATTATATAATTTCAATTTTAAGTTTCAATTGTACCAATTGAGTTTCGTATGTTTTATAAATGTGTAATTTTAATTTTAAAATTTTAATTATATCAATTGGATTATTCAAGTATTATAATTATACAATTTGAGTATCTTGAGTATCATAATTGTATAATTTTTTTTTCAAAAAAATAATTCTAATTCACAATTCTAAATTTTGAGAAATTAAAATTATATAATTGTAATACTTGAAAACTTAATTAACACAAATGAAATACAAGAAAATAAAATCACAAAATTATGATACTTAATAAATAAAAACACAATTAAATCTATTATATATATTTTTAGATAAAAATAAAACTTAATAACAACTAACTAAATGGTTTAAATAGGTCATTAAATATATCAATTTGTTTCACATTTATATTTTTATAAATTTTTAAAATAATTTTTTTACTATTAGGTAGATAAATAAAATTTAAATACTTTATAATAAATTTATATTTCCTAATTTCTTAACAATAAAAAATATATTAACAATTTTTCTATTTTTTATAGTGATACTTTATTAATAATTGTCATTGTTATTATGAAGCCTTGATTCACATGTGCAGATATTCATCAATGTAATTTAAATTTAAATATTATTTTCCTTATTTGTTTTTCAAGACCAGATGGAAAAAATATGGACTACAATTATTCTTTCAAGAAACCCTTGTATATTACTATATTTTAATATAACGTTTTCATCTTTTTATAACGTAATTAATTTTTAGACCTGTAATTATATTTTATTTAAACTAAATATACTTTTATACAAAATTTTCATTCTTAATTGATGTAAAAATTTGTCTCTTTTTTAAATATGTTTAGAAAAGCCTTTTCCATTTATTTAGTTAAAAATATTTAAATAAATTTTATAATAAATATTGTAATTTATATAAATAAATTTAAGTGCTAATAATTTTACAAAAGATATATTAATTTAATATTAAAAATTATATTGTTTAATAAAGTTTATTTTTTTACATAATAATTTTTATAACTTAAAAATTAAAATAATATTTAGATGTTAAGTTAAATAAGCTAAATAGTATATTTTAACATAAAAGAAGAGAAAACGTAATTTCACATGTCTTAAAAGATGAAAGTGTAATTTATTATATGTTTTAACATAAAAAGAAAGAGTGACGTAATACTTACATTTCTTAAATAAGGATAATATAATTTATTTTAATAGTGTTAATTAAAGAAATTAAATTATATATTTTAACATAACAAGTGAGAATAATATAATAGTTACAACTCTTAAGAAAAGAAAGTATAATTTATTATATGAAAAATATGTTGTTCAATGTTATTACAAAATTATTAAGATTTTTTATTTATATATCAATTGACGATAAAATTCTTACAAATATAACAACTACATAGACGTATGTAAAACAAATCTAAATATCACGGTTGTCATTTTATGTATTATGAGCGTATTACGATCTAATAAAAGTATGACACCTACGTCGTATCCTTTGAGATGTTAAATTAATTTTAAAATATTTTTTAATAAATTTTAAATTAAATTTCAACCGTTGAAAATATTATTATCATTAGAGCATTTTAGAATTTCTAATATCACGTTTATTGTTGCATAGATTTAGGTAACTGGTAAAATTTAAGGTGAAGATTTAAAATTAGTTTTTTTTACAACGGATTTAAAATTAGTTAAATATTCTTACTTATTTATTTCTATCCATAGTTTCTCTCTTGCAAGGATACTTTTTTGGCTATAGTTTTAGAAAATAACTTAAACTGATTCTAAGATCAATCTTTTCTATACCATAACTTTTTATGCTACATCTTTTTCAGAATATAATAACAAACATTCTTTTTTATATGTTTTTTTTTCTCTGTAATTCAAATTCATCAAGAAAACTATTTTTATGATAAACTCTCATAATATCAATCTTATCCTTTAACATTTTATTTTGGTTATTGTCACAAAACAACAAAAAATTAATGATTTGAAAATGAATGTGATTGATTGACGTTGAAGATTGAATCTTGAATGGAGGAGACATCAACCTCAGGAAGTAATATGTTCGTGGGCTACATTAGCAAGATGACAAATAACATTTAAAATTTTCTCGTCCATTATATGGTTACTGATAATGGTGATGATCTTATAAACCTTATACCTAGCACTTTGAGATATGGAATTTCAACAATTCAAAATAAAGTGTAGATCGCATTCCAAAGGAATATAAACATTAAACTCAAGAGACTCCTTCTTATTAGTAGTTTCACCAACATTGATAGTCAAGACGTTAATGTCAACATTGCTGATAATGCATGCTTAATGATCTTTAAGGTAATTAATTGTCAATTGCTACTATTTTTTTGAGGCACCAATTCCTATTAATTAAACATGCATTCATGATAAAATATTGCAAACTTTTGTTACATAACATTTTATTTACAATTTTTTTGTTTAATTTATTTTTAGGCCATCAACATAATCATTCATGACATTCAAGTTCATCATTACAAACCTCAAATCCTAGGGATCGTGATGGGTCCTAAAGGAAAAGTGATTCCTTTGGGCCATGTAAATGGGGATGCAATTAGATTGGTTACTACTTCAAAGATTTGGATTGATCATAATATACTTTATAATTGTCAAGACGATCTACTTGATTTAATGCGAGGTTCCACTAATGTGACTAAATCCAATAGTTTGGTTTGGAGATTAAGACAAGGTTATGTTTCTTAGACATGATGATGAATATGTAAGAGACTGGAATATAAAGGATATTGTTTTGTACATCACTTTGAACCTAATTGGAATCAATGCATGCCAAGGTAATAAATTGCTTAATTAAAAAGTTAAGATACAAACATTAAAATGTATTACACAATATTAATTTATCTTATAAATAAAAAAATTATAGGATTTGTTATGGATATGCACATGTAGCTAACAATCTTTACTCGGGATGAGTGCAATATGCCATTGGTGGAAGCATGGAACCTAACCATAAAAGTGAAGCTAACCTCTTTATAGCACCAACAATAGAGAGTGAAGAGGTAATCAATTTTTGCAATTCCATTTTAACTACTTAATATCCAATTAATAATAGGTAATAAAAGTTAGGTATTTGTGTACATATAAAGTGATTATACCACTATTTTGCTAATTATTTAACGTGTGTATGAGACATAGAAAAATAATAGTCATAAAAATAAAGATACATAAAAATTCCATTCAATAAATGATGTTTTTGAAAATGGAGTCTCCTTTATAATAATAAAAGGAGGACCTGTACTAAGCCAAATTGTAACAAAGGTTAATGTCTAATTTATGAGATAATTAACACGTTCATCTGGATTATTACAATGTTGTAAAACTTCTATATATTGATCAATTATAAAATAGACAAAAAAAATCTTAAAACAATGTCTGCATCATTTAAGGTTTAAACCTATCAAGTGGTGAAGACTAATTTTTCCTCAAATGTATTAAACTTCATTATAGTTGAAATTTGACTTATTAACTAAGATGATATGATAAGTTTTTTCTTAACTTGTTTTATTTTTTTATGAATAGAATTATAGGAAGAGATATAACTGTTATAATTTAAGGAAGAAAAAGTATTCAAGTTCAAGGAATATATACAAAGAATTTACATGTACTTCACTTTAAAAACATGAGAGAAAATTTTATATTACAACTAATACTTATATATGATGTACGGATAAATTTTTTAACAAGAGATAAATTAAAAATTTCAATTTATATACTTAGTTAAAAAATATGGTATATATGAATCATATATTAAGATTTTTTTATTAATAATAAAATTTTATAGTTATTAATTTAATTTCAACTATTTTCAGTTTTAAAAAATATTTTAATAATTTTAAAGTTTAATAGTATATATATATATTAAAATTAATTAATTAGCGAACAAAAATTAATTAACATATATTGTTTTTTTCTAATAATTATTGCATGTAAGTTTAATAGTACGTTTAATTTAATTTGATGGTGAACTTGACGAGTTTTTATATTGTTAATACGTTGATTCAGAATTGGTCAAAAGGAACAGTTCTAAATTAGATATAATCCAATAAATTAGATTAAGGTGTCTAAAAAATTTATTGAGTAATAGTTGAGAAAATGATCTTCTCATTACGTCCAAGAATTTTGTCTAAACCCAATAGTTCATTTTTTTCTGGGTTGATATTTGCGTTTCGTGGTGTTATACAAGACCCCGTTCACTCTGGTGTGCCTTAATAAAGGCATGTTTCTTTTCTTTATTTTGGTGTTGGTGGGGGGAAGGAAACTTTTGGAGTGGGGATAGAGAATAAAATAAACTTGTTAAGTTATTTTCTTCAATTTTTAGATTTATCAATGTTTGTGTGTTAAAAGATATCCTTTAAACAACAATAAGAGACTAATAATCTCTTTCAAAGAGTAAACAACATTGAAATGAATTTTTTTATTTTCAATAAAACATTTTTAATACATAATCAAGAATTAAATATTGATTAAATGACTCAATTATCTATTAGTTATATAAGTTTTTGTTCATTCTATGTCTGTTAACTTTTCATAAGAGAGCTTCTATTTGTTATGAAACGTGATTCACACGAATTATACGAGTAAAATTTTATAAGATACAATTCATGATTTGTATTTGATGTAAAACAAAGAAGTGATAAAAACAAAAATTTAACCAACCAAATGTATTTGTCTCTATTTGTGTTCTGGTCAAAATTGAGGCATCGAGACAAAATCAATTTTACCTTACAATAATTAAACATCTATATTTTCACAAAATCAAGTTTAATTTAAGTAAAAATCAATTTTCATCATTCTCATTATGAAATCAAACACACTCAATATCGTTCACATTCTTATAGTGTGTTTGATAACACATTAGACATGCTGAATAAGGATCCTCAATATAACTAATAATTGTTTTTGCTTTAAATTTTCATATGATTTTAAGTCATGAGACCCAAATGGATGATGGATGAGAAACCAAACACAGGCTACATATACTGGTCTAAGCCACTTAATGCATTATTTGGTACGGTGGAAATTGATGAAAAACAGAAACTTGATAATTTTGTGATGGTGCAGATTTTAGTCAAATATTGTTGCGCCGTGTCTCCTTAGCACATGGATGGAAATGATATTGTGATCCATTCTGAGTTTTTTTCAAGTTCATTTGTCTATAGCGTCAACGACAGAATTGCTTGATTTTGAAGTTCACTCTCAGCTAGACTTCAGACTTTTGCACTTACTGGTGATAATAGAGTGTATTTGGGGACAGACATTGTTAAGTGATTTTCTCTCGTAGAATATTGACTTTATCATGATGTTGACCGATTTATTACTAATTTTGTTACCTTTCATCGATGATCGATATTTCGAGCGAAACAAGAATATATACTATAGAAGAAAGTTAGAATAATGCAGGAAAGAATATATTTAAGAACATTAAAATAATGATTTTCATTTTTATTTTTACTAACGATTCTTTAAGCCGTAAGACCCAATTAAAACCTGTGATATTAACGAAGAAATCTCCATTTTTTAAAAGAATATATCGGTTAACTAGCAATTTAAGAGCTTCCAGAAAAAAGCATAAAAGGCATATTGAAGTTATATTAGAAATTACTGTTGAAATGTATTGGTAATAATTTTTATTATAAAAACTTTTCACTTGTAATGTATTAACCAATGCTCTAACGACATTTGTCAGTATTTTCTTATAACTTTTACTATTCATTGTTTGTTTAGATTGATGCGTTACTTAATAATTCTTTTTATTATAGATTAATCTAAAATTACAATTCTCACCAGAGATATTCACAAATATTTTACTTTACGAAGGTGATAAATCAAAGCTAGAATGTTGTTTGGATTGCAGGCAAACACAGATGCGTTGATATTAACATAGATACAATGTGTTATAATAAGTTGATATAACAAATTAATAAAGCCTATGAAACAGATGTTCGGCATTTTTGACTTGGTACCCGTGATATCTTTGTTTTTTCCCCCTTGCATGTATTCCAAACCTTAGTTTATCTCATTGTGACAAATTAATTCTTTCCACTTTATCCTTAATATATATATTTGTTTATTTAGATGGTTATGAATTGATTGTTTACCAATGAAAAAGACTTGACTGAAGGTTTTGTTTATTTATTGGGGAGATGTTGCTAGCATTATGAGAGAAAACAATTATTTTTTCTTTAGACTAAACATCTGTTAAGTTTTATTTTAATAGAAAATCAAATGCACACACTAACTGACCTCTGCCAATTTTTCAATAAAAATTCCAAAGCAAGAAATTTCCTATCTGATTTCTTAAGGAAATATTTCGTTGAACTCATCAAATTATGCAAATGAGCTTTTTACTAAAGTGCTTCTTTTAACCCGTAAACAGGAGGTCAATTTTGTAATATACTAATTTATAGGGGTCAAGTGATCAACTTTTGAATTAAGTAAAAATAAATAAATAAAGGTGACTTATTGGAAATAAATTCTTATGTTTTAATCTTTAATAAGTTCAAGTGATAATGGGTCCATTCTAATTAAAATTAATATATTGAAAATGATGATACAATGTAATCTACGATTTGAGTTTAGTCATAGTTTTTCATTATAAACGAGAAAAGTTGCAACGGAAACTAAAACAAGTGGGAAGAGTTTCCTAATTATTCCTTCCCCACCAAACCTCAAAGTCAATAACAACTCATCGCTTCCACTACCAGTATGTAGAAAAAGGCATATAAAACGAAAGAACAGAAAGTATTTTACACTCTTTGAAGTGTACATATCTTATTAAATAAGAAAAAGATGAGATTTTTAAAGTAATTATAGTAAAAATTAATAAACTTACTTACATGATAATATTTGTGATGGATTGGCAGTATTGTTTTATATTGTAAATATATTACCTGTCATTTCATAATAAAAATAAAAAAATATATAATTAAAAATAAAAACAGCGATTTCAATAATGAAATATGTTCCAACTAAGCGTATCTCGTAAGCATGTCATTCCTCTATCATCGCTTTTAAAAGTGATAAATTAGTAAATACGTAACAAAACAAGATTTAGAAGAAACATATTAAATTTACATAGAATCTACAACAATAATTTGTTATCACTATATCCATACATAGACCTCTTAACGCAGTATAATGCGATCATATTTATTTTAAATAATTAGATTAGAATTATTTTACAGCACATAAAATAAAATAATAACTCATTGGTTATATCTTCTTAATTTTAGAAAAATATTTCAGTCATCTCCCCAGAGTTAATAATAACTACACTGGGTACTTCCGTTAATTACACTCATCTCAGGGAATGGTTGTTAATCCTTGCCATTATTAGAAAACATTCAAACAAGAGCTCTGGAGTCTGCTTTGTAGATGCAGTCATGCAAAAGTTAGTATGAGTGTTGTTTGAATATATTTATTTATAAATACTTATAGAAAAAAAATATTAAATTTATTATTATAAGTTAAAATTTATTTATACGTTTAATTTTTATAAAACTTATTTTATTTAAATTTTTAAAAAATTAATGTGTATAAATTAATTTTAGTTTATAAATTTTTTTTGATAAATGGTTATCTCTTTTTATTTTCTTTTCCCATAAAAACTTATGGAGAGTTTATCTAAACAGAACCTTAAGTTGGGAGGTTGAGGATTGATGATCTTTGGCTGGAGTCTTAATTCTTAACTCTGGTTACCGTGAGGAAAGTTGGGTTGGTCATGTTTTGTTTCTGATGCAGCATGTGGTAATTGAAAACTGAAATTAAAATTGACATGTCCAAACCAGTTTCGTAAGAACCTTCAATCTACATGAGTTGAAATTCTGAACATGACCATATTTGGGAATGAGCAATGCAATTCTATACTCTAGGCAAACGTAATACCATTCCCCATTGGTTCATTCCTATTATCTATTGAAAGTGGCTTTTGGCGTTTGGATCCAAAGTATGTGTTTTTTAATGTTTTGGTGTGTTTGAATTTCAGTTGAAACTCAAACATGATTTTAAGGACTTACTATCGAGAAATCATATCCATGTATACCGTTGGAAATTGCGGTTGCGTACAACAATGGGATTGCACAGCTTAGTCAAACCATTTGGTGATTTTATTATTTGAAGATTTGTAAAACTAATTTTAGGGTGACACCCAACTGTAACAATAACATAAATTAAGGAAGGGTTGGGAGGGGGGTTGCAATTTTCAAATAGCAATGTTAATTGGTAACAAAAAAGTTGAGCACAAATTTTTTTATGAAATAGGTGTCTTTTACGTAATTGACTTATATTACTGTAAAAATGTTTATTAGTGTTGGGTAAAAATTGACATTAACTAACAAAAATCGATATTAAAAGTGACTTTAGAGTTAAGTAACCTTATACTAACTAAAATATCTTAATTAACATGAGACAGATTGATACTAACTTAAACATTTTGATTGTAATAGTCAATTAACACAATGACTAATGTTAACCACAATATTTGTTACCATTTTTAATTTCAAAATGAATAATTTTAGATTTTTCTATAACATTTTGTTATTAATCTTCATAATTGTTTTGTATAATGTAAGACATTAAATACATTTACTATTTTTTTATTCTTTTGAAATATTAGGAAGACTTATAAGATTTGCAAAATATTACAATATTCTCTTTCAAAATAGAGAAAAGGACCACCTACAATTATTGTTAAATGCCCCCCTTTCAATTTTAGACATTGATTCATAATTTTCATCAATTATAACAAGGTTGTAAAACCAAAAAAATAATGAAATCAATGAAGACATTTATTCATTGATCTTATTATAGTTAAACCAATAAAAAAAGTATATGCTTCTGTGTGTGTCTCTCCCTATAATAAATAAATAAATAATAATATATTAACATAAAATTATAAAAATTAATTTAGATGAATTTTTAAATTAATATAAAAATATGTTATATCTTGGTAAATTTGTATGGAAGTTACTGTCAGAGTATGAGATTAGCATTCTATCAAATAACTGTTTTCCTAGAGATCAATTCTGAGTGTAATTAATTGCTCCATTAAGTAAAGAATTCTTAATTCATTTGTTTGGGTTTCGCTTGCATTCAATTTTTTTATTTTATTTTGTTATCTTTGTTTTGGATCCCATGTAAAAAAAAGTGACTGTTGCCTTGCTAAATATATTCAATGCCAAATTCAGATGATATGTAATTGAGAGTGAGATGAATGATAAAATATAAAAGTGTGAGATAAATGATAAAGTCTATTTAATAAAATTTTTAAAATTATTAGGTTAGGGGAAAAAATTATTGAATTGTTTAAAGTAATAATAAATAAAAATAAGTCATACGACATTAGAAGAAAGTTTAAAAACTAATAAATATTATGTTTAAATTGCTTGTTTAAAGATGCTATTATAAGATAAAATATTATTAGTAAGAGGTTAACCAAAAATGTCATGCAGAGAAGATACAAGCAAAACAAAAAGAACTAATTCAGCGACTCAGTCAATTTAAATTGTCTTTTTCTTCATTTTTTTATTGTTTTTTTTTATTTTAATTTGATCCTCGCTAAGTGACAAGACAGGTAGTCTAGAAAACGAGTCTCAACCATGTATTGTTATCTACTGTTTGAAAATATTTTAATTCCCAATTCAACTTCAAGAAGCAAATCAACAGGCTGGTTATTTCTCCGAAATTGTCTTCCATCCGAAATTATGACCAATAAAACAAATAATTCCAAAAATAATTTGAAACATGCAATCGTAAATCATATAATAAAGTGCTACATAGTTGCTAGGCTAAGGCCCAGCTTATGTATAAAAAGTGGCGCATAATTCATTAAGACATTCCTTCGCTACATCCTTCCTCTGCAATAACAATGCATCTCTTTCCCTTCAATCCCATCATCCTTTTCACCCTATTGATTCACAACTTCTCTCTGATTCTAGGGCAGCAACCTTATATTGGTTTAGGCACAGTAGCATGCCCTCGAAGGGGTAACTCAAATTCTATCCGTGGTTACACTTGTAATGGTGCAAACCACAGCTGCCAAAGTTACCTCACCTTCAGATCTCAGCCCATTTACAACTCTGTCTCCACAATATCAACTTTGTTGGGTTCTGACCCATCACAGCTTGCTAAAATAAACTCCGTTTCCCGGAACGGCACCTTTGAAACAAACAAGTTGGTGATTGTGCCGGTCAACTGTTCCTGTGCAGGTGAGTATTATCAAACAAACACATCCTATGTGTTCCAGAATACAGAAACTTACTTCTTGATTGCCAACAACACTTTTGAGGGTCTCACAACATGTCAAACTTTGGAGCACCAAAACCACAATCCTGCAAACATATACCCCGGCAGAAAACTTTTAGTGCCTCTTAGATGTGCTTGTCCCACAAAAAATCAAACCGAGAAAGGCATCAGGTACCTCTTAAGTTACCTAGTAAACTGGGGTGATTCTGTTTCACTCATTAGTGAGAAATTTGGTGTCAACTTTATGACCACTCTTGAAGCTAATACCCTTACTTTGGCACAAGGCACGATCTATCCCTTTACCACACTTCTAGTTCCCCTTCATGATAAGCCCTCAAGTTCTCAAACCGTTTCGCCAACCCAACACACTCCACTACCCTCACCTCCCTCTTCTGATCAAAGCTCTAACAAAACATGGGTAAATGTAATTGTTGGAGTTGTTGTAGGAGCTGTTGCCTTAACATCACTTCTCTGTGCTGTCATTTTCTTCACACGCTATCGCAAAAATAAAAACAAAGATGACTCGGTGGTAGTGTCTAAGAGTTTTGAGGCAACGGAAAAAAAACCACAAGGGAAAGTGAATGAAAAATTGTCAGAGATCATATCTGGCATAGCCCAATCGTTCAAAGTGTATAATTTTGAGGAACTACAGCGTGCAACAGATAACTTTAGTCCTAGCAGCTGGATCAAAGGGTCTGTTTATCGCGGTGTGATTAATGGTGATTTGGCTGCAATTAAAAAGATAGAAGGAGACGTGTCGAAAGAGATAGAGATACTTAACAAAATCAACCATTCCAATGTTATACGCCTTTCTGGGGTTAGCTTCCACGAGGGGCGTTGGTACCTTGTTTATGAGTATGCTACTAATGGATCCTTGAGTGAATGGATCTACTTCAACAACGTGGATGGGAAGTTTCTGAGTTGGACGCAGAGAATACAGATTGCATTGGATGTGGCCACAGGACTTGACTATCTCCACAGTTTCACTTCTCCCCATATCCACAAGGATATTAAGAGTAGCAACATTCTTCTGGATGCTGATTTCAGGGGAAAGGTAGCCAACTTAAGCCTCGCTAGGTGTTTGGAAGGAGGGGAAGATCAATTTCCCGCGACAAGGCACATTGTTGGGACAAGAGGCTACATGGCTCCAGAGTATTTGGAAAATGGTATTGTGTCTACAAAGCTTGATGTGTATGCTTTTGGGGTACTGATGCTGGAAATGGTCATGGGAAAAGAGGTTGCTGCTATTTTAACAGAAGATGAAACAAACTTGTCACATGTTTTAAGTGGCATACTTGATGAGGAAAGTGGCAAGGAGAGGTTGAAGGAGTATGTGGATCCCTCGTTGGGAGAAAATTGTCCCTTGGAACTTGCCGTGTTTGTGATTGAAATGATTGGTAATTGCTTACAGACAGATCCAGCAAGTCGCCCTAGTGTGCATGAGATTGTACAATCTCTGTCAAGAACCCTCAAAGCTTCACTGAGTCGGGAAAGGTCAATGAATGTCCCACGAAATTAAACTAGAGCTTTAGCAGAATCCATAGATGATACAACCGTTGAAACAAGATGCTTCAATCAGTCAACGATATTCTGTATTTTTGTTAAGTTTTCTCCATCAATTCTGTTGTAGTACATTAGTATTAGTGTATTTTTTCAACTAGATATTTATAGATCAATATATATGATATATAATGTAGTTATGATGAATGAATAATAATTTATTCGATAACTATCTTCAAGAGATCTGCTGCCAGAGATCATGAATATTTTCTCTGACATCTCTTCCAGATATATATTTTCTGTATGTTGTGATTTTATCAGAAATCAATGTAATTGTAATTTTATTTCCTTGTTTGTTATTTTATTTAAGTGACATTAAACACTGAATATGTGTAGAGACTCTAGTTAGGATATTAATTATGAAACAGAAAATTTTCTTAACAGTGACTTGGATTGGTTAAATGTAAAAGTTGTGAAAGAGATGATAATGAAGTAGACTTTTTAAATGTTGAATACAAAAATTAAAACACACCCTGGATTGGTTAAGTTGAATTTTCTCAAAATTACGAATTTCCAATTCAGACATGATTATGAGAATGAATGGATATCATAGCTTGGAAGAAACATGATCGATGGTCATTGAAGTTTTAGTATGCACTTAGTATAAGGCTACTCAAGCATTGAAGGAGTTGTATTCAGTGTTGCGGTATGCATGACTCGCCTGGATTGCGCTATCTAAGAATGACAATCAACCGAATCAATTCGAATATAATCGAATATAATTTAAAACTTCACTCATTAAATTTCTTTTATAAATTAAGTGAATTAAATTTAAATTAAAAATTTAACTAGTTAAATAAATAAGTTAAATTTAAATTATATATAACTTAACTTAATTTGATTGATTCATAAACCAGTTTAATCTATATCTATCTATTAATTTATATATTAAATATTTTATATTATTAAATTTATATAATTATTAATTTATTATTATTTTTTTATAAAATAAATAAATAAAAATATAAGATAATTATAAATTTAATATATATATAAGCATGTATATTAAATAATATATTTTATATTATTGAAGTGATATAATTAATTTTTTTATTGATTTCATATTAATTTTATTTTTTTAAAAATAAATAAATAAAAATATGTAAAATGATTATAATTTTAAATTAAGTCTAACTAATGAATTTATCGTGCTGCTTGTGAATTTAAAATAAATATTCATATCAAATTCAAGTCAAATTTTAAGTTAAAATAATTTAAGTTAAATGAATGATTTATGTATTATATACAATAATTTAAGATTTATTTTGTGATTTTTTTTTTAAGATTATGTCTTATTCAGTTGACAATTGAGGTGATGGTATTCATACCATCCTTTTTATTTTTTTGTATCACCTACCTTTTTCTAAGTGTTTAATTTTGATAAAAATATATTTTATAAAAATTAATTTTTGTTGTGTAAGATTGTGCATGTGAAATAAATACACAATAAAATTTATTTTTATTTTATATTTCAATCAAATACACAATAAAAGTTAGTTTTTATTTTACACATGGTTCAAATACACAAACTTATATTGTATAATGTGTGGAGGTTCAAGTTTTAATGTCCTTAATAATTATCCTCAAATCAAGCATGGTTTGAAGTTTAATTGTCGTTCAATACATTAGGGAGTCAATAACTCATGGCTTAATAGTAGGTACTTAGGGCTTAGGAGAAATAATTGGATCCTATTGTATGTAAACAAGCATTGTCTCCTTTACCTCCCATCGTGTTGCAACAACTTTATCATTATGAGTTGAAGCAATGAATCATGGACACTTAACTCTAAATGTATCTGCCTTAAAAGAAGCTCAACTAGTATATCTAGCAAATCATGCATGTCATATATTGTATTTACATTACATAAATAAAATTAAATAAACAAGTAAATGTGTATAAAAAGTCTTCATACACAACAAAAATTAGTTTTTATTGTGTATTTGGTTTGTAATACACATTGAAAACTAGTTTTCATCAAATTAGCAAGAAACAAAAAAAATTAAAAATGATGAGTGTCAAAGAAGAAAACTTGCCTAAATAAAGACTTTATGAGATGGGGGAGGGAGTAAGGTGGCTAGCTTAGGAGAGTGGGGGTAGGAAGAAAAAAGAGAAGAGGTAGGGGTGTCTAAATGAAGAGGAATAAGGGAATGAGGATGAGAGAAAAAGCAAAGATTTAAAGTGGAAGGTGTGTGAAGAATAAGGTAGAATAAGAATCAAAACAAAATAGTGGGTGGTGTGAAGAGGGAAAAAAGAAGTGTGATTAGTTAGGCCCATAAGAATGGGTTAATGTGAAAATATTGGTCCAACAAATAGGTGAAGATGGAGATATATGTAAAGACACTGCAATAACTAAGTTAATATTTAAATTATTAGTGTCACAATATATAAAAGGAGAATCTACTTATTAGTGTAGGAAGTGTTTTATTTAAAGGGTTCAGATACAAGTGAGTCACAATCCTAACTTGTAAGTACAACCATGGGGTAAATTCTAGTGTGAAGTAGGTTTAGCAACAAGAAGATATTTTGAAACCACTCACCAGAGGTGTAAGATGGTGAATTAAATTTTCTAATTGCACTTTCTACCTTGGTTACTCCTTGCATCATAATATGTTAAAAATGCATCTATCCCTAAAGAGTACACATTTACATACAAATCAACTAGTAAATGGTTAAGATAAGTATTGCCTGTCCAAAAAATTTCTATTGTCTAGCGAATTGTTTTAAGATTAGCCAACAACCATTTTAATTTATCACTGTCTTTAATGCATATAAAACTTTTAATTCACCAAAGGGTTGATATTGTAATCAAGAGTAGTGAGCAGATATTGTTGGCCATATACTCTCAATTTTCGGGATAATTTAGCAGAGCTGAGGCCGTTTCCAAAGGCCTTCTTGCATAATGCTAATCCTCCGTTAAGTTTCAACATTCACAATTAGGTCCTATGTCCAGCTCCATGACCAAAAATAAAAAGAATGGATGAACAAAATCCTAAATTCTATCTCTGCTATATTGAGACTGATGTATGAAACTTAAGTTTATTGCAACCAGTGGCAGAAACATATATTTCAAAGGCAATTATCTTTCTTGCTCGAATTTGTTAGTACATGTAACAGAAACTCGATCATTTAATTCACTTTCAATTTTCATATAAAAAAAATACCGAGAAATAAGCAAATTTAGTCTGAGGTGAATTTTAATTGCTATTCATTTTGCCAACTCTACCTCAATCAAAAGAATAACAGGGATGAAAAAACGAAATTTTGAACACTCCCCTAAACCAAGCTCACCATTATTGACTTAAAGATGTAATCATCATGTAAACAACATTCCATGTTGGATTTGAGAAACTAGATTGCCTTCACTCAATCAACGAGCTGCTATGGAAGTGACAATTTGAGTAGCTTCTACATCTAATCCAGAAGAAGTCAAGGATCTCTCCAATGTCGTGGGAGATGCCTGAGTGAGAAGGGAGAGGCTAAGCACAATTTCTGCAATGGTTGGTCTAGACAAAGACTTGTCTGCAGTACAATTCACTGCCAAGGAGGCCAAGCTGAGAGCATAATCTATAGGATAATAACTCTCTAACTTAGGATCCATCCATTTTCTGAGCCTCTCCTCTCTATTCTCTTCTTGATCAAAGATCTTCCAGATGTCCTTCCATAGCATAACCACCTCACTATTTTCTTTGGTTGTCATGGCTTTTCTGCCAGTAAGCAACTCTATCAGAACCACCCCAAATGCAAAGACGTCTATTTTTGGCATCATGGGGTTGGTAAAAGTTCTGGCCATGGAGAAATTTGCTATCTTGGCCTTAAAATTTGAGTCAAGAAGGATATTGCTGCTTGTGATGTCCCTGTGGACTATTCTTGGATAAGCATGTTCGTGCATGTACTGCAGACCCATTGCAACATCCACTGCTATGCTTATCCTCTGACACCATGTAAGGGAGGCCCTTGAGTTTGATGTGTCTGAACAAGACTTGGAGAAAAGCCACTCATCAAGAGACCCATTTTCAGCATATTCATAAACCACAAAACAATTTCCATAATTGTCTGATGAGACACCCATTAATTTCACCAGATTTCCATGATTCACCTTCTGCAAAATTTTCAGCTCCTCTGCAACATCTTCCTTGAATCTTTTTACTGCTAAAACCTTACCCTCTATGTCTGCCTTGTACACTGACTCCCCAATCTTGCACTGCTCACTGAGATTCATGGTAGCTTCCATGATTGCATCAGTTTCATACATGGTAGGTTTACTTACATAGCCTGAAACTCCAGAAAGTAGTTTACGTGCAGTTTCAGCTGATGTAGCACTCCTATTCAAACTGTTCATTTTCAAACAATACACACACACCAGTAATACCATTAAAACAACAACCAGCAGTGTACATCCCAGGCTAATACCAATTATAACTGGAAGACCAATTCTGTGTTTTCTTCCATGTGAAAGATGTTGAATAAGGTCTGGCAAGCGTCTAACTGGGATCAAAACTGGAAGGTTGTTTGCAGCAGTGAAGTTCTGACCATAGTTGTTTACGCTCAATATGTCCTCTGGTGATGCACCAAACCTGTCACTTACAAGGGAAACATTGTCACTGGGCTGCCACACATAAGTAATCAGGTACTCTATGCCTTTGTCCAACTGGTTCTTTGAAGGGCACTTGCAAAATAAAGGAAATACTACATGGATGCCTATTGACAACGTATATGGTCTTAGAGTGGGGTTTAAATCCATTACTACATGCCAATTCGTGAGATTCTCGTATGAAGTGGAAGCAACAAAGTAGAAGCTATCACCTCGGTTGATCTCATAGGAGATATTGGCAAAAGAGCGATTTCCAGTGCAACCACAGGTTACTGGTACCAGTAAGACTTGGCCTGGGATAAGCTTGTCATCCTCAGGCTCCAAGTTACTGGCTCTTGCAATGGATAAAGGGCTTGTGTCAAATATATTGGATATGCTGGTTAGACTCAAAAAATTGGGAGACTGGGCAATGTATGTTACATAGGTTTCACATGAAGGAGGTGAATCAGCAGGGCATGAAAAATTTGTTCCATTGCTCTGTAGTGATTGAGCTGCAATATTAGTGAAAAACAACATGAGTGCAAGAGAAAGAATCTGAGAACGGAGATGAAGAAAGGGAAAGAAGACAGCCATTGCTGTGTAGCTGTGAACAATTGCAAGTTATGAGGGAAAGAACAAATAGAGTCTTTAATCATAGGCAGTAGTCGATGTTGAGGATATGGAGCATTCGTTGTCAGTAAAAAATATCTTTGGTTTAATATAAAACTCTCCTCCTGTCTGTGTAGTTGGCTTTAACTAAATTTCCTATTGGATTTCCGAATCCTTGACACTGTGGGCACGTCAATACTATATTAACCAAATTGTATGCAATGCATGCGCATGATATAAAAAATGAATAGAGTATTGTAATGCCTAATCCAACCTTTGGATGGCCAGTTAATATTCCTAACACCTATATCTATGCACGATGTTGGCCAGCAAGCCGGCACCTACAAACCCACTAAACTTCATAATCTCTTGGGGGAGGGGTAGGTTTGGTTAGACCAGGACCATTATTTGCTATTGTAATTTATACAGGCATTAGACAGCTTGGAGTGTTGAATCGTCCATTTTCATAGAATTCAAAATAGTAAAACACTTCATAAAGTTAACCTTCTTTTCATTTTTAATCAAAGAAAGTCAATACTGGACTGTCTTCAGCAGCTGAGCAAGACGTCCAACCAAAGAATAGGATTATGGTTACAGTGGCCTAGTACTCGTTATTTCTTTCAGATTTTTTATATGTTCCCCATTTCTGGGATATAGCGAAGTCTTAATATATATGGTTTGCATTGCTATACAAGTTAGACATCTAAATGAAATGGAACAAAATACCATTGAATAAACGACCCATTTTATCTTGAAACTATTACCTTCTTTACTAAATAGTCCCGAATGTAATAAAATTGTTTAAGTAATCCTTTAAATATTGAATAACCATTAGTTTAGTCCTTAAATTGATGTATTTTACTGAAGTTTAAAGATCGTTTCAAAGGTTTTTTCAATATTGAAGGGATTATTTAGTATAATTTTTAATACTTTTAGGACTCTTAAGTAATTTTTCTTACTTTAAGGACAATTATTGATGGAGAATCTCCAGGATCAAATTGATGGTTTACTCAAATGCCGTCCTTATCTTACTCTCTCAATGCCGTTCTCGCACCCTTTTCTTAGAGTCCCTATCACAACTGAAATTTGAAACCAACTACTTTCGTAAGAGAAATAAAAGGAATTGAAAATTGCAGCGATTAAAAAATTGATAATTATTAGATGCCCTGAAAATTGCAAAAGTCAGCTGCCGACTGAATGTAGCTCTCCACACGTTAACTAGAGATTCCTTAATTTTATGATTAAGCAAAGCCCAAGATGACTTCTAGCACTTGATTAAGTGGATACAACGAAGCATTTGGTAGTCATAAGGACAATAGCTCATTTCTGAGTATCAATAAATTCACATCCTAGCCAACAACAACTTTTCAGAACTATAATAAATACAGCAACTTAAACCTTTGCACCCACCCAGCCTCCCGTCTAACAAAATTCCCACTATTATGGGTATTGTTTTCTGGGTTTTAAATTACGGTGATTGCAGTCATCACAATCTTTGATATTGCAGAAAAATGCAGACTAATGCGATAGCAGTTGTGGTCCTGGCAATAATTGCAATTGTAAACCATTTTTAAAAGCCTTGATTGTTTTTCACTTGTAATAATGTGCGCTGAGATTTCATGCATGAAGAAATCCACACCTATCGTATAGACCTATGGATTACTCTAGCCCCCATTTAAAGCAAATGAATTTGAATAAATATCATAAACTCTTGTGAGATCTGCAGAGCTGACAGTCCATACATGACCCTGCAATGCAAGTGGAAGGACCGTATTTATTTCCTCACAACTTTCTTCCACTGCAGCAGCCTCTCTTCGTCTCCCCTCTTTCCAGAGGCTCTTTACTAGCAACTCTTTGGTGGCAGAGTCAGGCACCAAACCTGAATTCTTCATGTCTTCAAATAGTCTCCATGCTAGTGCAGCTCTTTTTGAGGTGCAATAACCTTGGATTAATACCTTAAACAAATAAGCATCTGGCTCGAGACCGCTCTGTCTAACCATTGCAAAGAGCTTCTGCACAGCTTTTATATCTCCAAGCTGCGAAAAATAGTGCATTAGGCCTGAAAATGTCTGGATATCTGGGCAAATACCATTTAAAATCATGTCATCAAGCATATCCATGGCATCAGAATTTCTTCCACACTTTGTTAATGTTCTTAGAAGAGAGGAGTACAGAAGCATCAAGTTAACATTTGATATGGGACCGCAAAGTATTCTATCATCATTGAAAACCTTCAGAGCAGCATCAGCATTTTTTGCAATCCCATAAAAGTCAATAATCAGTCTGATGGTGCTGAATGGTAGTCTCATTCCCTCCATTCTGATTTTCGAGATGAGCTTATCAACCAAGTCAGCACGTCCATGGCGGGCTAGAAGGGTCATGATTCTTTGTACAGTGTATATGTCATGAGTAAATCCACGTTGATTAGCAACCCAGCAGAAGAAACTCCATGCAGCTTCTGGTGTTCTGAAATTTCTAAGCATCTTGGAAACCAACCTTGTTGTCCACACAAAGTTTGCACTCTCTAGTACAGCTACCTCATCAGGACTCCAATTCCGCAAAGCACTGGCCAAAGCCCGTGGGTCCATCCACGGTTTTAAATGAAGTCCATCAACATGATCTTCGCCCTGATTCTCATTTTCATCCTCATCATCATCACCACTATCAATAGAATAACTTACACTCCTGATTCTCTCATCTGGCAACATTTCTGTCCATAATTGCTCCTTGCCTTCAAGAATTCCTTCGTCCTTCATCTGCTGCAGCAACAGACCCATGCCTCTACTAGGCAATATTCCATCAACCTGCATTTCCTCAACTAAAATTCTCACTTCATCAAACCGTTGGCTACCGACAAAACCCTCAAGCAGAACGGAGTACTGTTTCAAAGTGCGTTTGACCCTCATCAAAGGCAACAGGTTAAAAACCTCCATTGCTTCCGATAACTTCCGGGACTTCACAAGGTGCTCGATTATTACAGTATAGCTTCTGCAATTCGGAAGAGAGCCTTCATCAATCATCCTGTGAAAAACTCGAACAGCCTCAAAGTCCTTTCCCATTTGAGCATAAAGAGCCATAACAATGTTATAAGATTCAGTACACAGATGGTCATTCTCGAGTGTATACTGTTCCCACACTTGAAGAACAGTGTCAAGGTCCCTAGCTGCAGCATGCCACTGCATGAGATTCATGAAGCTGATCCGAACAGTGCCGAACCGGTTATCTCGGATAGCATCAATGAGGGACTTGAGCTCAGAGCATCGACGAGACTTGGCAAGAACAGTGGCAAGTGCATGGAGTGTGTTGTGGGTGTGGGAAAAACGGGAATTATTTTCGAGGGCATGGACAAGGGAGAGAGCGGAATCTGCAGAAGGGGCAGAACGAAGGGCATGAGTGACCACGAAAGAGTCCAAAAGACGATGGTTTATGAGAGAGGGAAGAGAGGAATTGGGGGTGTTGGACCGTAGAGTGAGTCTAATGGAGTCAATGAGTTTCGAACGGTTGAGGTAGTGAGTAACTGTGCTGGCAAATGCTTCACGACAACGAGTATAGGAACGAGCATGCACTTCCGAGCTTAACCCGTTCAACAGGTTAGCCTCGCCAAAGAACCGCCTCAAGTGCATCCGCATTCAACACTCCCAAGATTGTTTATTTATGCTTACAGTTCGCAATTGGGGAACCGCGTTGGCTGACGCAAATAATCAAACATATAGTCTGCGATAATAACACACAGAGTGGATACGGTTGCTTCAAATTCTATTTCGTTGTCAAAATCACAGGTTGGGTTGTGATGATCCCAAGTTGAACTACGAAATTTTTGTTTCTTTGGTCAAGAAACTTGAAATTTTGATGCTTCAATGCTGCGCCGATTCACAAATGATTTTGGGGCTTTGTTGTTCTCACCTCACATTCCTCTCTTTCCACCTCCTTCTTTTTCAAAATCTATTAAAATACATTTATGCCCTCCCCTTATTTCACTACACTTCCTTCGTTGTCTGCTTACACACTCTCTTCTCTGTCACCGTCGCCAGCCACCAAGCTCACCGCCACACTGTCGTAACAATAAATATACATATACGGAGATTGATAAGTTACTCTAAAAATAATTTTAAAAAATTTATTATTTATTTTTTAAAATTTATTATAATTAATAATTAATATAAATAATTAAAATTTAAGAAAATAAATTATATAAATGAAGAATAAATTTTTTTAAGTTACTATTGATATATTTATATATAATTTGACCATTTATTTTAGACTTTTTTTAAAAAAAATTCTAACTTAAGAAGAAGTAATGCAATATTTCAAAATTTTTCTAGATTTTTTTACAAAAACTTAAATTATTATAACTTTCTAAACCTATTTTTTTTATTTTTTTAAAAAAATACATTAATAATTAAACTGAACCTAGTCATAAGATTACAGGCAATACCAATAAGCGATTTATTCAAGCGATACATATTTAATTTTTCTTAAATAATATTTCAAATTCAGTTCTTGGGGTGAAAGCTTACCTATATTCACAGTCAACTAATAAAAAAAATCCCTAGATTATTACCAGTCTAAAATCTACAATCAACTAATGCTTGGGTGAAAGCTAACCTAATATTCATATTCCTAAACTATTTGAAGCTTAAATTAGACTTTATAATGCAGAGAGTCATGTTAAAGTCAGCTCGCATTTAAGGTCTTTCTATGTTTTCTAAAAACAAAAAAAAAAAAATCCATTTACAGTACAGGTAGACTCATGTACACAATGTAGACAAAAGTATAACGAATTTCTGGAATTAAGTTTTTCGTAACTTCTTTAACTCATGTTATTATCATCAAACCATAAGTGAATCACCACTTGATAACTAATTTCACCATATTATAAATGTTCTGAGTTCTAACATAATTATTTCTTATGATAAATACATCTTAGATCTGACTAATTTTGATGTAACATGTATTGAAATTGAGAATTAATAAGACTCAATTATTTGAGGTTTGGTTTGGTGCAAGAAGATTTTCTGCAATTCATTAGACATCAAATCTTGATCACCTCATCTGATCCTCATGGGATGGGATGAGACTATTCGTATCCGCCATGAGTCACCTCTACCTCCATGCTGTTCCCACGTTGTGTATTCCCCGATCCGTATATAGTTGACATTCCTTTACACACCTCAAAGGACATTTTCGTCCACCACAACTAATTCTCACGATGTCCATCTTTCGGCAGTGTTTGGCTTATCTTTGTGGTTGGTCTAATAGATTCTCTGTGGATTGTCATACAACCAACCATATATGCAACTAACACACCACAAAAGTCCCTATCAAATCCATGGTATTTCCGTGAATCAACTCTCCTAAAGAACCTTCACCTTTTCACCCCTCCCCTCTAATTGAATTCCGATACCAAACAATGCACAAGAACCCGCGCCTTGTGCATGCATAAACATAACCCTTTCAATGGTTGTCTTTATCCTCACTCCTCCATATATAAATACTCAAGCCCTTGAACCGTAAATGACATCACAAACCATTCCAACCCAACCTAGTTCCTCTACTACATGCTCTTCATTACACAAATAATTTAAGAAACCTTATTACACTTAGACATAATCATATATAGATAGATGGATCGTGTAGCGAAATTGGCATCACAAAAGGCAGTGGTGATCTTCAGCAAGAGTTCATGTGGGATGTGCCACGCAATAAAGCGACTTTTCTACGAGCTTGGGGTGGGTCCTGCAATATATGAGGTGGACGAAGAGTCAAGAGGGAGGGAAATAGAGTGGTTTTTGATGAGACTAGGGTGCAACCCTTCTGTGCCTGCAGTGTTTATTGGTGGCAAGTTTGTGGGTGCAGCTAACACAGTGATGACCCTTCACCTCAATGGCTCGCTAAAGAAAATGCTCAGAGATGCTGGAGCACTGTGGCTTTAGTTACCATATCCTTCTACTTTTTGGGGGAGGCAAAAGATATTTGCACGTCCTTCTTTTGTTATCTTTTCTTTACCCCACCTTCTTTCAGAAAAAAAAAAAAAAAAAATTCGTGTAAAAATATATAATATAAAACTATCATTTTCTTTTTATTATAGTACACTGCTGCTGTTAGAATATACACTTTACCGCGAGATAATTCTTAGTCGTGCTATAAAATAATTACTTTTAAAGCTTATACTTGGTCATGCCATTTCCTTTATTGAACAGCTAGGGTGAAATTTTAAGGGAGTGATCAACTAAAATAAAACACAGTCTATCATCGGCGCAAGTGCGAATTCTTACTCATTTTTTAGAAAAAGTAAATGCAAGATTTATGTAAAGACTTTAATTTTGATATATTATGAGCGAAAAAAATTACATATTGTTAATTAATTTAAAATCAATTTAAATATAATTTTAAAGTAATTATACATAAAATTTTACAATTTTATAATACAGAACAATTTTAATGTAAAAGTCTTTTATATTAGCATTACATTTTAATTAAATTTTTCTTTAAATAATTTATTCGCTGACTTTTTTTTATCTCAAGGTGAGATACGATCTCCTTTTTCCAATTTTTTTTTACTATATCAAAATAGAAAGAATGAATCAAACTCTAAATGTTGCAGATGATTAATATAATTTGGAATTTCATGCAGTATTGTGATGTTTTTGCCAACCCTGTTTTTGCTAAAAATTCTAATGTCATGCCATGAACTTTATCCCAAAAGTTCAAATTGTCACTATTATAAAAAAAAACACTTTTAAAATCAGTTATTATATATTCTACAACAATTTCATAAGTAGATAGACAATCACTTGATATAAAAAGTCAATACTTATAGATTTTGAAACTGATGTTCAAAGTAGTTTTCTACATTATTATGTCAAAATCTAATATAAAAAAATCATTTTCTATATTAGCTGTGATTAAAACCAATATAGGCAGTCTATTCTTACAAAAGTGGTAATACAACTACATCGCATTCTGTGCAATATACAATATTTTAATTTAAAAACTACACATACAAAATTAGAAACTGATATAAAAAAATATTCATTATATATATATATATATGATAGATCTCATATGTCAAAATACAAATATATTTCTTTTATTACAATTATTAAATTAAAAATATATTTACAATTTTCTTATACAAAAATAATTATGAACTTTCTCTTTCCTTATTACATGAATCAAATGTAAGAAGCAATGTTATCCAACTCAAATCAACCAGTTCAGACCCATTAGTGAACACCTAACTAGTTTGAGTCGCTAAATGGATCAGTCATGCATTAGATCCTGTGCAACTCGATCTAACTTAGTAAGACTTGAAGTTGAACTAATGACCCACAGTTTAATTTAGCGAATCATGTATTTTAGTATTTTTTTTATAGAGTTTTTCCTTTGTTAAAAAACCTCAAATGAAAATATGAAACTCTTTATACTAGTGCATAGATCCTTGAAGTGTATTCTTCTTTCTAGTCATTTGACAAAACTCTCACTTACTTACGTCTTCACATCATGCACAATCTATGTTACCAACCCAAAGTATCAAACAATGCAAAGTGATTATAAAAAGTCTATTATGATAGCTTATTATTTTTGTTTGTATGAATTTTATTTTAAGCTTTCTAATAATTATGTGAATAATTGTTAGAATTGTATATATAAGTTATAGTAGTAGTTTATGATAGTCTTGTTATTCTCAGCTTCCTTTATAATATTTTTGTTTGTATTTCATTTTCTACTTTTGTTTCTGACTATGTCTTTGAATTGTAATAGTTTTATCCTACAAGCAAAGTAGTATAAAGTTTTTTATAATTTTATTAATATAGATCAGGTTATGCAAGTTAAGAGTATTCATTAGTTCGTAAAACCCAACAATCCAAATTAAACCAATTAAATTAGTTTATTTTTTTTTTCAATTTGGATCCAATCTAATCTAAACCAATAAAAATTCGATAATGATTAATTTAGATATTAGATTGAGATTTTTCAAATCTGAACCAACCCAAACCAAACAAAATATATAAATATATATATTGTTTTTATTATTTTTTTAATACTTAAGTTATTTAATAGTATATGTTTTTTTTTTTGGTAGATTTAACTAATTTGGTGTATGTTAAACGTTTTATTTATGTTGGACATTTTGATTATTTTTTTATTATTATATGAAATTTTATTATTTAATCAATTAATTATGTGTTATTTTTTATAATTTATGTTATTATTTAGTCAGTGTTAGTCAATCACACTCAAATATGTTATTTACATATTTTTATTATTATTATTTATTAATATTAATACTTTAAATTATTGTCAGATAAAAAATAAATTTTTCTCTAAAATAAAATATTTTGTTCATAATAAATATTAATTACTAAACTAAATACTAATTAGTTTAAAGATATAAATATTATTTTAATTATTATAAATATTTTACTTATTATATTATTATTTTAATTATTTTTGTAATACCTTTAATCATTATTTTTATAAAGATATAAATATATATTACGCTTAAGTACTATAATACTTATATACAGTAATAAAATAATATAAAAATATGTAACTCAAATATTATTTTTGTTTACTTTATATGTTATATTTATAAAATATGATAATATATAAATATATTTGTGTAATTCAATATTACTTAAATAATATATAATATAATATAATTCTAATAAATTTAATAACTTCTAAATTACAAATAAGTTATATAAGGGACATTAAGGCACAATGGTTGTATATAAAATTACCTGAATTATAATTATTAATAATCATTATTACATCAAGATTAAAAAATAATAGATCGTTAAGATTAAAATATTTAAAATTTAAAATTAAAATCTCATATAATTATTAAATCTTTAAAATATTTATAAAATAAAAATTAAATTATAAAAGATATTAATTATTATATCATAAATTATCTTTTTTTTTTTTTTAATTATTGTTAACTCATCATTATCACAACTATAATAGTCATTACTGTTATTGTCATGGTTGTTGTCGTTTCTATGACCATGATTATCGTTATCATTATTATGACCACTGTACACCCTATCATCATGATTGTTGTCATCATTATCGCCACTATCAATGGAGACGATAATGATAGGAATAGTGAGGACGATCTTAGTAGTAGTGGTGCATAGTGCTCATGATGGTGACAACTACGATGGTCATGACATCAATAATTGCAATGAATGTAATGATGGTTGTGACATAGATGGTAACAGTAGTCATGATGGTGTTGGTGCAACATTGAAGATAAGGATGACAATGATGATCATGATAGTAATGGTTTCAATTATGACAGTGATTATTATGATAAATCCAATAATAGTCATGACTATGATAGTGATATTAATTGGTTAATTAAGATATTTTAAGGCTAATAATGAAAATCCTATATTTGATTTTTATTTGACGAATTTTTAAAAGATTTGATGACTTTATTATTTTAAATTTTTAAATATTTTAATCTTAATGATCTATTATGTTTAGTCTTGATTTGACAATTATTATTAATTATTTTTATACTTTAATATAAATAAGTGTTCTCACAGTCACATTAAGTGTGTTATTAATTAATTTTTTAGATATTTTGGCTAAATAATTTTTTGATTAATTAATTACAATTAATTCAACAATTATATCATGACAATTGAATTTCTCATTTAATTTTAAATTGATAACAACCAATCAAGATATATTATGTGAAAACTTAAGAGTTATTATTTTCTCAATTAATTTTTTTATGTAAATTGAAGAGTCCTTTATTTATTTTTATGCTGTACATTGTACACTTATTATTTTGAAAGGAGTATAAAGTGAAATTAAAAGATGTTTATACTATATTTGTATTGTCATTGCCCCCAAATGATTTTTCCAAATGATGTAGGTATTCTGCAGGGACAATTGTAATTCCAAATGCCATTCATGATCAAAACATCGTGGTGGTGGTTGAGTTGTTTTTTTAATGTTTTGTCTTTTTTATTATTCTATTTTTCTTATTCCTCATTCGCTTTTGTTTTTTTATTTCTCATTTTATCATTTGATCTTTGGTCGCAAACGGTGACATTAACTCTATTATCAATTTAGGAAGGAAAAAAAACAATTGTAGTTAATTTTTTTTTTATAATATTTTATTTTAGATAGTAAGCATCTTGATGAACAACAAAAAAAAATGTGACGGTAGTAATATATCGATGTTATGACTTTTTTTTATGTCTTTTCATTTTTTTTCTCTGTTTTCTCTTATTCCTTTTTTCTTTTTCTTTGTTTTTCATGTTTTTCCTTTAGATCAAATTATGTCGTGAAAATTAAATAAAAATAAAATAAATATTAATTTTTAATTATATTATTAATTCTTATTTTCATCACTTAAATATTTTTTAATTTTTATGATTATTATCATAATTTTATCATTCAAAATAGGATCAATATAAAGATATTTAAATGAATAGTAACATGTTAAATTACATAAACAAATTCTTTTAGTTTGTCTATGTCTTCTTTTTTAATAATTTTTTTTTCATACTGATAAATATATTTTGTTAATATAAAATGTTCACTTATTTAAATTAAAATGGACTAAATTTGTTTGTTGAATTTTTCTTATAAAAATATCTTAAATAAAAATAATTATGTTTTTTTTAATGTTCTTGAAATTAAATTAACATTCCTATTCAATTAAAATTTATAATAATTAATGTATATTATAGTTTGAATCAAATAAAATATATAATTGCGTTGTAAATATTTTTTAAATGAAAGTACACATTGAGCATTTTAAATTGTTATTACTTAATTTAAAATGTGTTTGATGCTATAGTTTGATAATAAATTTATCTACTTATTTTGTAAAGATAATATTTATATTAAGGATACTATTAAGTATTAAGAAAAGTTAGATGATAATTTTCTGACCAAAGATAAGACTGAAAAGTACATTAGTAAACAATGAAAAAACTCATAAGTTTTTTAACGAGTAATTTTTTAAATATTAAGTATTTAAATTCTCGTAAGTTATTAATTTATTATATAATTTTTAATAAAAATATATTCTTCATTATTTTATTTTTTTTGCAAAACACATAAGTTATGGACAATTATGACACACAATTATTTATACACAAACCAATTTATACATAATTACAGCATAAAATTAGAAATTTTTATTTTATTTGTTTCTCTAATTAATGAACCAATATTTAAAATATGTGATTTGAAATAGACTATTAATTTTGATCTAAATATGAAGTGCTTAATTAATTTATTTTTATTTAAAATTATCACACTATTTATTTAATTATTATACATGTTTTTAATTTAAAATAATTTATTTTAATAGACCAAAATTTAAAATGCATGGTTAATTTAAAATCAGTAATTACTTTAACCTAAGTATAAAATGTTGCATTTATTGTATTAATTAAAAATTTTATAGGACATTTATTTCATAACGCAAAAAGATCTTTGATAATTTTTTTTAAAATTACATAAAATTCCAGATTTTGTTTAATTTTAATATTTAATAATTCAATATGTAAAGTATAAAAAAATATATAAATGGAAACACTTATAAACCAAGCATTCTCCAGTTCTTTTGAACTATAGAGAATTTCTATTCCTGACTCATAAATTATATCTTAAAGATTAATATGTAATACATCTAATATAATTAATTTTTATACTTTGGAATATTCAAAATAATAAAATATAGGGTCAATTTTTTAAACTTAAAAAATAGATTTATGAATAAGATGTTTTTTAAAATATTTT